>JAXGGA010021391.1:0-16666 GCA_038373865.1 Uloborus plumipes | reverse complement strand
CTGTCTGAAAAGTTTCCGACCTAACATAGGTAAATATTTTTATCGTCCGAACTGGCTATTACTTTTTGACATAGTCTCCTTGTAAGTTCACACACGTCATCCAGTAATGCTCCCATCCTTTTAACCGATCCAAAAGCAATGATAAAAATGTGTCCTCAGAAAAACTGTTGACAAATATTATGACCTCCTCATTTGAAGAAAACCTTTGTCCTCCAAGTGCTTCTTTTAGCTTAGGGACCAAGAAAGGGTCGCTTGATGCTAGGTCTGGTGAGTAGGGTGGGTGTTCAACGATTTCGAGCCTTAACTCGTGATTTTGGCCATTGAAACCACTGAGGTGTGAGCAGGTGCATTTGCTTGATGAAAAAGAACTTTTTTCTTTTTCAAATGCGGCCTTTTTTCTTCTATTTCCTCCTTCAGTTTTTCAAGGAGAGTAGAATAGAATGTTGATGTAATGGCTTTTCCCATTTTAAGGTAGTCAGTGAGTATCACTCCATGGCTATCCCAGAAAACGGTCGGCATCACGATCACTTTTCCTGCAGAAGGAACTGTTTTGGCCTTTTGTAGAGCCGTTCTCACTTTGCAGTCCATTGTTTTGACTACGTTTTTGTTTCTGGAGTGTACTGAGGAATCCAGGTTTCATCCACAGTGATAAGTTGTCAGAAAAACTCTGGTTCATTGTGCCAGAAGTGCGCGCAAATGTTCATTCGGACATGTTTCTGGTCAAATTCAGCAAACGCGGCAGTCAAAGTGCAGCCAGCTTTCGCGTGCTTAATTTCTCATTTAAAATGTGGCATGCGCATTCCTTGGATATATTGATAGTTTCTTCTATATATCTCACCTTCAATCTGCATCATCCAGCACCATTTGATGAGCTTTAGCAATGTGTTCATCAGTGATAGCAGTTTTGGGTCGACCTGAGCGTTCATGAACACACAAGCTAGTACGGCCACGTTTAAATTCCGCTAACCAAAATTTTACGATTGTAGACGATGGTGCAGAGTCCCCATACACAGAGCTCAACTCCTTTTTAACTTGTGCAGGCGTATTTCCTTTTTAAAACACGTATAGAATCAGAGCTTGACATTCGATTTTTTCCATTCTCAAAAAAACTGTTGGAGCAACTCACTGGTATAGCTGTCACGCAGATAATTTGAACTAAAAATAGCCAAAATCACGGTTCCAAATTTCCAAAAGACTCCTTAATAAAAACAGCTCTCTTAGTTTCATAAGTTTGTCCCTTTTCATATCGAGGTCGGAAACTTTTCAGACAGCCCTCGTATAGCTTATTTTTAATTTTTTTCCTTAGTAAATACAAATGTATTCTTGGACGACAATTTGCACATTTATAACAGTAGTTAGTACGGTAGTTCGCTCAGTATATAAAATTTTTAACTAAATCATACCTTAGCCACAGCAACGCGTGGCCGGGTCAGCTAGTAATAATATATTTCCTTCGTTAAAGTATTACCATGCCTTTAATATATCTAACTTCAAAGTAACCGCACAAATATTCAGTTCCATGCAAAGGAAATATGATTATGTTTGGGCAGAAATTATAAAAGAGAAAATCAGAGCTATGAATAAAAGTAATATAAATATTAAAATTCTTACAAGGTATATTCGTAAATAAAACTGAAATCTAAACAATAAAATAGAAAACATGTAAACCATCAAACATATTTGCTTCCAGGAACTTCTACCAAAAAAGAACTCTGGTATAAAACTCTCAGAAATGAATTTAGAGATGTATTATTAGCGTCGTTAACGCACTTTTTGAATTAAAAAGCATTTTAATTGCGACAAATATAACGAGACTGAAAGTTTAAAAAATCTAATTGCTACATTTAATTGTGCATTAGGAATTATGGATGGAAGCGAATTAAATAATAATTACACTAAACGCTCTTCCCATTTTTTTTAGTAATACTCTTCTCCCTGAAGAAATGTAATGAAATGAAGAGAAACAAATTATATCGAACGAAAGGGCATGGAACTGTAATTAACCATTCTTGTTGGTCTCCAATAAGAACGATTACTTGATTATTATCTTTGTCTGATGATGTTTCTCTGGTGATTTATCATCCGCTGCTCATTCATCACCAAGGATATCGACTGGTGCGGAAATTCTCTGCTTAGGGAAAAAGATTTCCAATTAAATTCCTAACTAGGGAAATAGCTAAAGAATAAATTCAATCAACCGACTTTTAAGATTAATAGTATTTCGAAGTCTGGAGTTATGTTTTGTGTCTTAGAGCGTTGATTTATCTATATTATTTGTGATAGAACTACATTTTCTGCACTTTTAACTGTTACATGGTTAAATCTTTGAGAAACATGAATGTGAAATTAAGGTATCTGGAAGAAGCACTAATTATAAGAATTCTATATAAATACTAGCTTATTACCCGGCGTTTCCCGGGTGCTTATTAATACAACATAGCTCTAAAAAATTATTTGAATGAATTCTATCCACATGGGTATACTTATTTCATGCTAAAATGAAATAGTTGAGTCTTAAATTGATAATTCATTGTTAATCGTAATCTTTGTTGGAAAATACTCACATTTAAATGTGTTAAATTTTATCAATTTTTATGCTTAAATGCTTATCTCTATTACTCTATCTATTCAAAATTGAAAGAAAATGAACATTTTGTGATAAAAAATTTGAGTTTTGAACTTTTTGGAATTTTTTAAAATTTCAAAACCTCACCTATGTGAATTCTAGTGAATCAAGGAACCTCTGTGCCAAGTTTGATGAAAATCCGACGGAAACTGCATTTTTATGAGGAACAAACGTACAAATACATGCATCCCTTTTATATCTATAGATCTTTTCCCTAAAAAGTAAATGGAAATAGTGCTATATTTTGCGGCCTTAAGAATGAAAGCAATATCTCCAAGGGGAAAAAAAGTTGGGAAAAACTAGAAGACACATTTTTAACATTCATGAATGCTACTATATTTTGAAAAATGTTGAATTTCATACGAAACCCACAGGAACAAAATTTTAATTTCCGTGATAATTATGCCTCTGAGGAAAAAACATAAGAGTCTAATGATCGATTACTACATATTATGTATGGCGGAGAGAAAAGTTCACGCATGCGCAAATAGCTAGGTTTACGTTTTTTTTTTTTTTTTTTTAGAAACCAATTTCTGCGTATTTGGCTACAAATTTCAAATAATATATTATTGAAAACGAATGAAGGCGATTGGTAGTTTTCGAAGATTCCAAAACGAGATTTACGGTTTGTAACATTGAACCAGAGAGGGTCAGACTTTCGGGCCGTATGCGTCGCGAAGGTCGTAGGTCGTGCCCCACTGTACTAGATTTTAGCGTATGGAATGGGATGGATCCACTTAATCTTTCGTCTAATGGATGACTCCATTTAGACGAATCGTATGAACGAAATAGTTTTTTCAACTGATGAAGCTGTGGCTAATGTTTGAAAAATACTTCTCGCCGATAACTAAGCAAGGCATATCGTAGTAAAGAGAAAAAATTCATTCAATACGAAGCATTAAATTAGGTGAATAAAATTTTTAAATAGGTACATTCAGGAACTAAATGCGGCTGCTACGTCTTGCTAAGGAGTTGTTTCATTTATTGGTGAAAAAAAAAACAGCAAAATAATTTTTAGAAAATCAGATGTTACACCTATTTTTTTCAAAACTGGGAACTCAAAGCACATATTTACAAAAAAGAGAAAGCTGTTTTAGTTATTAAAAAAAAAAATACTTGCCGTTTTAGAATATAATTTGTTACCTACTTAAAATGAACTTAGTCATTGTAAAGTCAGAACTTCGGTAATTAAAGGTTATCGGACCCCTATTATGTGCCCAATTAATAAGGTATTAATCATGAGCTCTCTCATTCAAAGTTCCTGTGAAATTATTAATTACTCCTGGCCTGAAATTGAAAGCGCCGCTCTCTTTATCAATTCTGTGCCATGATAGATACTTTATTAATTGTGGATTTTCACACATTGAATTTTTAAAATCTTTTGTCTTTTTTTTACGGGATACTGTGGCATTTTTAAATCAATGTTCAAGTATGATACTGTAACGAGTCCGTAGCACCTTCAACTTTCTTAAATGAGCATTCCAATCTTGAGGAAATAACTATAAATTTATTTACAAGTATGTACACTTATTTACAATAGGAGCAGGAAACAATTGCTAAACGTCCAGCAATTAGGTAGCAAAACAGTACACTGTACTCTCAACAGTAACTCAGCACCACGTATCTAACGTGAACAGTAATTAAGAAATTACAGAAGCAAAACAAGCATCCGCCCAAAGCGAATAAAACCGAGCCTCTCAGAAATCCAATCCGAGAAAAACAACTAACTGTGTTCGAGGCCAGCTATTTATACTCGGTACGAAATCTCGACAACATTCTAGCAAAATCTGGAGTATTCTGCTCATTCATAACTTAAACAATCCATTCAAGAAACTCCTAGTAATAAAAAGAAAAAAAACACTTCGAGCGAAAAATGTCTTCATGCTTATCAAAGTTAGGGCAAATGTAAAAACTACAAAGTGTTACAGGGCCGGTATACAAATGATAAAAGTGATATCTTCAGATACTTTCGCAACATGTCGCTAGATAAAACCAAAACTAGTGAAAATGATGCAAGGCAGGAAAAACAACAACTGTTTACAAGATTTGTAACAATACGTTATTTTGTCATTGCACTGTTTCAGTATGGGAAATGATAATTTTTTAACCTCTCATTAGTACAGCATTCAATTCAATCCGGGCCGATAAGTGATGCTTAAATAGGTTTTTTCCCCTTCAACAGAATTTTAATCCAAAATTTTCCCTCGTCATACATATTATGTATTATAGTTGTGTGTGTGTTCTGGGTGCGCCGTAACTTAAAAATACTTCAGACTTCAAAAGTAAGATAGATTTTAATGTTTTCTTAACTGTAATAAGAGAAAAATAAACAAACAAGTCACATTTTTGCTGTTATCCATCTGTTCATTTTTAAAACTCAAGATTTACCACTAAAAAGAAATCTTAAAGACTTTTAATTGAATTTTTAAAATAGTAATTACATAGCTCTAATATATTTAAATAAAAAAAAACTTAACTTTTTATTTTTATTATGTTGATAGTCTTCTTCAGTGCTATAGTTAGAAAGGAAATGTTTGAAGTGATTCAACTTTGGCTTTGAGGAAAGAAAAGAAAATGTGATTTGAAATTGATTAGACTGTACATTTGCATCATTTTTACGCTAAAAAACCACCAAATATTTTGTGGGTGTACCCCCCTCCCACTACAGCACTGGTCGTCTTAATGCTCGTATAAACCAATCAAAAATAGTTTTATGACTTTAAATGCTTTTTTTTAATTCAAAAAAATAATAACATTGAAAATGTATTTCATTAGTAATTTCATTAATTGTTTTAATTATTCAAAATAATTTTCATGCCTTTTACCGTTTCATCAACCATTCATACGGAAATTCTACCAGAAGCACATTATAAAAATACGTAATGTATTTAAGCATCCCCCCCCTCAGTGATTGTTTGTAAAAATTACAAAGCTTTTCCAAAAAGTTTAAAGTGAAAATTCATTGCCACAAATAGTTTACTAAGTATTTAATGTTTGAAAATTTTTTTATGTTTTGAAAATATTTGAATATAAATACAATAAACTAGTGGATCGGAAGGAAATCACATCAACGGAATTGAGACGGAAAAAAAGGTAAAAACTCTCCCAAAACGGTTTTGTTCATAAAACAAAAAAGCGTTTATTTCCTCAAATGAAATGATTTTCAATTTTCTGCTTGAATAAATATCTTAATTTGAAAAGAAACTCGGGAAAAAAAGAAACAATTAGTTCGAATTTTGATGGTAGTTTTTATTTACGTATTCTTCATACCGTGAGTATATTAGTTATAATTTTGTTGATTTTCTCAACTAAAAGAAGTTCCATGATGAAGAAGTTTAATTAAGGAAAAAAGAATTAAGGTAGTAAGTAGAAGAACTTCTACTGTTTCCAGCAATATTAATTCAATGACAGTTACTGGTTACACCTCAAACTGGGTACATATTTATGCAACAATTTGTACACAAATTTACTATATGCCAACAAATTAACATTTTGAGGCTTGTTAAACTAGCTAACATGAGCGAAACATTCGCACTCGACAGTGGTTATTTAAATATCTGGGTTTTTTAAGTGTATTTTTTCAAAAAAAAAAAAAAAAATCAACGTTTTATTTTTTTCCTTTATATTTTGTTGATAGTGGTAATTTTTTTTGAATAAAATGATGCCATAATCTATGGAATTTGTAAAAGTATTAAGGAAGTTATTGTATCCCCCCCCAAAAAGAAACCCTTGAAAAATAATGTATGATGATAAAAGATTTATGCTAAAATGAACGTTCTTTTCAGATTTTAATGCAATAACTGTGATTTAGAAATCTATTATGTGTTCGGGTTTTATATAAATTTTGACCAGAATTTAGCTGAAGGAAAATACGTCGACTTAGAACGGCATTTTTATAGCAAAGGTAGAATCGTTCCACGAGTTCCGCGTATTTGCACGCCGCTTTGACCAACTCAGCTATGGGCCTAGTCCAGGGATGCTATACACTAAAGCAATGCGTAATAAAATGACAAAATAATTTAAAATCCATGTCTCTATTTTGTTGAAATGTTTTTAAAAATTTTACTGCGATTTTCCTATCGAAATATTTTTTTCTGAATTTAACAACAAGCGAGTTTAACAGCACTGTAGCTACAGCAATGAATTTAAATTACACATTTACGAAAATTTGTATCGAAATTCTACTGAAGAGTTTTCAGACCCACGTAGATTCGAACTCATAGTTTTGAGTTGTCAGAGCAACGTTCTAACCAATTGAACCATTCGTCTTCTTTTACAGAATGCTAACATTAAATCAATGCGAAATACGAAAACGGAATAAATCGCTTTTACGACACAGCAACCAAAATATGAATTATCTCTTTGTTTTTCTCCGACAGTAGTAAAACAAATCTTTGAAATAATCTTAACTTTTTAGATTTGATGAGTTACTGAAGAACTTATGATGTTGTCACAAAAAAGAAACTTTGAGAAATTGATATCCAAGAAGCAGTGGAGGAAATTACAAAATATACTGTGTTATTATTGTTTAACAACACACAAACCATGCTTAGTGTGTTTAAGATATGTAAGCGCTAAAGAGAGAAAATTGTTCCCTCGGAAGAGTAAATTTAAAACGGGAGATGTCTGGCATTCAGATGTCACTGTTTTTTTTTTTTTGGAGGGGGTGGAGGGGGGACGTTACAGAGAAACGCATTTGCACGGAAATAAAAAGTACAGTAACACAAACGTATTCATGTTTAACAAAAGTAATTCACTGATATATAAGTTTTTTTCTTTCTTTCATTCGCAGGCAAAATGAAAGTCGAAGTAATGAAATAAAAACAAAATAGTTTCATGTCGTATTTCAGTCTAATAAATAATATTGAAGTAAGAGAATGATTGAATACGTAAATAACAAACTGAAAAAGTCAATCGAACGCAAAAAATAAGAAAATACAAAATTCGATCTAAAAGAAAAAGCATTTCTAAAATCAGGAAAATCTGCAAATTCGTTGGATCGTTTTCTGCAAATTTAAATACGGCCAAGAATATTTAGAAAACCAAATACAAAGGGAAAAGCACTAATTTTCAATTGAAATTTTTATTCAGACATAATAAATATTTTTAACACTTCGATTTTTTAATGTGTTTAACAAATTTAAGCAATTGAAAAGAAAAAACGTAATTTCAATAAAATATTTTCGATCTTCCGAAATGGGGGAGTTTCCGAAATTTCAAAAGTATTTTTTTTCTGAAAGAACATGCTTCAAAACATAGGAATTGACCTTTTTTTTTGACACAGTTATATATTTTTTATGAATTATTTTAACCGGTGCGCAGATGCTTATTTCGAAAAAAAAAAAAAATCTGCGCATGACGTCAGTGGTGCACGTGAGCGCGAAATCTAATTGGTTGTCGTGAGATGACGAAGGTCATGACGTTACCGATTCCTGTGATTGGACAACTCAAGTCAAGCAAAATGATGTTAGGCTGTTAGGTGCACCACTGACATACCAAAACCACGCCCCGTTTTCAAGGTAAAGTATTTAAAAAAATTAATAAAAAACAAACTGTTGGGAAAATTAAAGTATTTTCCGGGCCCATGTTATTTTTTTATATCATTCTATCAATTTCAGTAACAAAAAGTAGTACTTTTGACTGAAGGAAACTCCCCCATTAAAATCATTGACCAAAGTCTTCTTACACGGCATTTGAATTGAAATTTCACTTAATTCCCATCGATTATCCTAAAAGATTATTCCAGTATTTTTCATTGAATAATTTATTAATTTGAGGTTAACATGTTTTGCGTTTTTTCATGTTTAGTTTCAAGACTATTTGAAAGTGACATAAATGAAGCACATACTTGTATTAAGCCTTAAGGGAAATTAAATTAATAATTAGAAATTTGAATGGGGTATGCAAAAACTTTCATCCAAGCTTCTCTCTTTTTGACTTAATCAATGCATTAAACTGTATGAAAATTCTAAATTTCAACAACCAATCCAAGCAATTTTCTGTCAAAAATGTGATACATAAATCAGTTTACTAAAAATAACAGAATTATTTACGAAAGTGGATAAGAATCTCCGAAGGAAAACATTCTAAAAACTTAAGTCTCTTAGTGATAAATTTAAACTTATTAAATAGGTTCTGGTCCCCCCCTCCCCTTCCCAACGGTGAATGAAAATAAATCTGTGCTTAGGCTCACGTAAATAATTAAAATTAACTTTAAGAAATAAATATCAGAAAGTTGAATTTGTTCGCATTTAAACTAATGATCTTAAATTCTCATTACTAAGGTTGAACTGGTAGTGTTTTTTTTTTTTTTTTTTTGAAGGGAATCAAGTGTTAAAGAAATTCATATTTAGCTTTTTAAGTTATTTATAATGAAACTTTTTGAGACTTGGACTGATCAGACCAAAACAGATACTTTTCAGAAAAAGAGAGTACTGTTTAAGAATTGCTAAAACTTGATTTTTTTTTAACTATTAGAATAGCTTTTTTTTAGTATTATTAAGTGTTAGGAAGTCAGCCAAATCGATATGCTTACTTCATTTGAAGATCATTTACTGCGTCTGATTGAATTTCTTAGCTAAAAAAAAAGTGGATAAATGAGATAGGGAACATCAAACGACTTTTTGATTGAAAAGTGTGTGCAAAATGCAAAATGGCACTAAATATTTCATTTCTTCTGTTCTTATTAAATTACGTATTCTAGGGAACTTTTATCATCTTTGTTCTGCTTTTCTAAAAGAAAGAAAAAAGAGAAGAATAAAAAACTTCTCTTTTCTCTGAGATGAGATAATACGAAATATATTTTTCCAATTTCAAACAATCAATTTTTCTCATTATAGAAACATCGCGCATTTTTTACTTTTCACGCCCGAACAGTTTTCAATTTTTGAAACTGACAATTTTAATTCCTAACTCTGAAATGAGATGTGAGGCGACTCCTTTACAACTTTTGAATTGCATTGTTGCTTTACTTAAGACGCCAATGATTTAATTCATACCGCCTTTTTTCCCCTCTCGCGTTCTTCTTTGATTTAATTAATTTACTCTGCATTCAAGAGCGATTAAATGTTTGTTATTTTTTAGTTTCTCTACTTTGTAGTGAAAAGTTGCTAAGTATTCTTCGCTTATTTTGACTGTGGTATGTAATTTTTCACGAATATTAGAGTCTTGATGTTTTACTTTAAAATGAGACCGTGTATTTTTAAATATTAGATATAATTTATTTTCTGAACTCTGTGAAATGAAAAGAATTTAATCATTTTCAATGTTAAAAAGGGAAAGGATTAAAATTATCTCTGCAATTTACTTTTCTTTTGGACATATTTTCCTAAATAAATCAAATAAACTGTTAAAATGGAACTATTTTCAACATACATTTTATCTAAATTGATTTTATTTTATTGTTGATCGATACATACGTATGAGAACCAGAAATATTTTCAAGCAAATTTGTTTCTATTTTATACTGAAGAGATTTTTGGTGACTGTAATCTTAATTGATATTTTAGCCTTAATCGACAGACTTCTTTTATATTTTAATATGAAATGAAAAAAATAGACTATTTGTTAATAGTAAAAAATAAAAATGCACGTTAATATGAACAAATTTGTTGTAAGAGAGGCAGTAAACCCCCTTTTCTATCCAAAAGAAGTGAGCTTAACGATGAAAAGACACCGGAAATACTGTCGACCCTGTTATTAGAATATCGGTTAAAAGAATATCAAGAATATCCTTCTTCATATAATGCATTTTCAATGTACCAAATCGTGGTAATGTATCATTTTGATCCCACATAATGACATATCCCTTTTATTAGAATATTTTTTGTGGCAAAATGGCTATTCCATTATGCAGGCTTGATTGTATAACCTTTATTCTTAACTAGGTGGAAAGTATTATTGGTATTACGAATAATACTTAACATATTTTTTTAATGATTGTTGTGTTGTTTTTGTTGTCACAAAATCAAAAACATTTTGTTTCTCAGCAACATACTCTCCAATATACTTAAATTCATCGGTAAAAATGTTATGGGCATTTGATTTTTTAAAAATAGTTTAAGAATAACAAAGAGCTTTCTCCAAGAAAAGGAAATTCTTCTTTATTTTTGAGCATAAAGCAAACAAAATGCAAACAACAATGTATTTACTTACAATGTATTTACAACAATGTATTTACGGCAGATGATTGGACCCTGTTGGTTAATTTACCTGCTTCAGTATGCTGCTTTATCCAATAAAATGTTGTCCTTTATACATACAGTGGCTCACAAAAGTGTTCGTACACCTTAAAAAATTGTAATTAAACAAAAATTCCCTGAAACTGAGTTTGAATATGAAGACCAGTATTTTTTCTATCATCTCTGAATCATTTTGAATAAAGCCCTGTATTTGTTTTTGAAATATTGACTGATTTTCCTTTTAAAATGAGTCAAAAATCGAAGACACACAGAAATAACATGCCACAAAAGTCTTCGTACACTGCAATATTTTCCAAGCAATTCCTGATTTAAGTTCACATCTGTCATTTTTTCATTATTCTTGCACTGTATTGACACTTAAAACACATTTGACTTTAACTTTTTGTTATTTTACTTCGAAATAATCTAGTAACTATTTTTAAATGTCTTGTATTTGTAAAAAAACAGACAACGATAAAAATGGGATTATTTTTCATCATAATAACAGTAAGTCGACCAAAAATATCTCTAAGTTAGTTAACTTATAATTCCTCAGTGAAATATGTGTTAAAATGCTTTGAAGAAAAAAATTGGAGCGAAACCTAGATAAAAAAGGGTCAACTGGCAAAACCTCCTGTAATACGTTATTTTAGATTTATGGTTAGAAAATTTATGAAAAATCTAAATTTGAGAGCGATAAAAGTTTCTTCAGAATTTAAGGAAGCATTTTATGTTGCAATTTCAACTGAAAAGGTTCGCCCAATCTTCTAAACAGCTGGAATACTTGGGCACTTTAACCTCAGAAAATGTTTTGTTAGTTCAAATAACATAACACTTAGGATTTTCTACACAAAATAAATGATAAATAACCCCCAAATGTTTTAGAATAATGACATATTTTCAGATAGAAGTAAATTTAACATTTTTGAGGATAATTATAAGGGGGAGGAGAAAAGCTTAGGAGTTTGATTCTAAGAACTTAGTTGGAAAAGTTAAGTGAAGTGGTGATAGAGATGTTCTTGAAAAAGGGTGTCTGTCAGCAACAGGACTTAATAATTTATATTTATTGATGGAGTGATGAAGCATACTGTTTATTTAAATATTTTACAACGCAATTTAAAACTATCGACCCAAAATTTGGGCACTGGAAGGAACTTGTTTTTCTTTCCCAGATAACTGTAAGAATCACACGGCTGTCAACGTTTGCTTTTGGCGTCTCTAAAACTGCCCAAAACTTTTACAAATACAACCCAAGTTATCATTAAACTTACAAGGAGACCTTACGGTCTCGGAAATTCAGATCGGAATGAGATTTGGCAGATTAGTAGTACCCCTTAAGGGTACTCTCAGGTTAAAATAATAAAGCGCACTAGCCATAAAATTCCGAGAAAATCGCCTTTCAAGTTTTGCACACAGTCATATACTAGTTAAGTCTCCCTACGTGATACGTGAAAATGTGTTATCACTCATTTGTGTGAATAGTGAATAGAGTCTTAATGTATTATAATTTCAGATACATCACATATTTTTTTTCTAGTATTACCTCCAATTAAATTTCAATTTTGCTGTAGCAATCACTTTAAAAAATTTATTAAAAAAAATCTTCTGACGGTATCCAACTCTGATCCCCGGCTTGGAAGCCCAGCACTCTGCCGAATAAGCCACCAAATTCACAAAATAAGAAAGAAAAAAAAAAGTAGCAGTGGAATCGAACCCGAGACTAAAGATTAGAAGTCGTGCGCTCTGCCGACTGAGTGAGCCACCCAGGCGATACACGTAGGGAGACTTAACTAGTATATGACTGTGTGCAAAACTTGAAAGGCGATTTTCTCGGAATTTTATGGCTAGTGCGCTTTATTATTTTAACCCGAGAGTACCCTTAAGGGGTACTACTAATCTGCCAAATCTCACCCCGATCTGAATTTCCGAGACCGTAAGGTCTCCTTGTTAGTTTAAACTTAATGGAACAAAATTGGAGAAAACTAGAGGTTAGAGTGTGAAAATACCACAATAAAACGAAAAGCAAATTAAAAGCAGTATAATGATCAAAGAGTGAATAAACATGGACGTAGATATCACAAAAAAACTAACCAAATCTAATCCAAGGCGTTTAAAAGCTATTGTAGATACTGAAGAATAACATACTACATGATAAAATAATGAAAAATAAAATTATTTACAAATATGTAAATATTTCTTCAAAATGTACGAAGACTTTTGTGAGATCAATATCATGATACTTTTTGATTATTAATTTCTTAAAAATAAAGTTTTGTTAAATTATTCAAATATTTCATGTAGTTTTGTTACGAATAGATCAAAGATCTTACTATTAAACACCCAGTCCGAAATATTAATGTTAGTTCATGAAAAAAGCTTGATTTGATTGAAAATGGTAAGTGTATGCACACTTTTGTGAGCCACTGTATGTGCTTCATAACGTCAGAAAACGAGTTAGTGCAATTGCAATTATGCAATTTTTATTTCTTTAATAAAATCATCTACATCCCATTTCCTTAAACTCATTTATTTGTTAAAAGTGAAGTTATATCTACACCTATGAAAAATAAAACCGCACGTTTCACATTCATTACCACTTTAAAAAATGATTTCGACCTCTAGGTAGGGGGAGAGAAGAGAGAATACTCTAATTCAATTGAAGCCTAATTTCCTGGGATATAGCTATGGTTTGATTTTTATAATGACGTAACATATGCTCGTATGGACATTTAAGTAGCAGTTTTTCTAGTGTCACAATGCTTCAAACAAATTTCGTAAGAGCCGAGTAATGATCAATAGCCTAAGTGTCTATGTTTTTACAATTAAAGTACTTGGGAGATGAAAGGGTTATGTGACAAAACAGAAATTGAGATGAATTAAAGTTCGAAGTTTTTTTTGTTTTCTGGTTTTGTCGATAGTGTGCGTATGAAATTGGTCTAATGACATCTACTTTTTGATGTACCAAGTTTTATTTACATACCTGCATCCGTTGCTTACCATTGTCCAGAGTCCAGAGTGTTTATAATTTAAAATGTAACATAGCCCCAAACCCTTCAATTATCGTGTGTGACTTGAAAAAAAAGAACTTGTTGTAAACTCGACGCAACATATTAAAACGCCTCAGTGTTGCTTCAGTACTAAACGCTCCACAAGTCATTTCCCTTAATTACCACTAAGCTCCGAAACGAACTAGACCACTTTGGCTCTCAAGGCTGGAGGATTTTGTATTTCTTGTTGAACTTCCTCCAAGGCATTTTAATGTGTAAAATATTTAGCGTTTGAAGGACGATGTGGAAAGAAACTAAACTAACAAGTAAAATTCGCATTAAATTTGACGTTATTTTATTATTTTTGGGCTTAACTTTCCCGATTTTGAAGGAAGGACGCGCCCAAACCCTAATGACATTTTGATGAGGTTTTTTTTTTTCGTTTTAGCATCTACCTTTTCATATTTTTTCTCCCCTTTATTTATTTATATATTTCTCGTTCTAGTATAGAGCTAAACTAGGTTTTTCTCTTACTTTATCTTTTTCCAATGTTGTGCATGGGCAAACTGCAATTTAACCATGAAGGTAGGGATGTCCTACGAAGTAGGGGAGGGGGGTCATGACGCAGATTTTGCCTTAGAAGTTGGAAGGGTGGTGTTTTAAGGGGAATCTTAGTCTTTTTTCAGGGGTGCCCACGAGGGGGGTGGGACATAGCTTACGAAATTGGATGGTCTTAAGGGTATCTTAGTCTCTTTTCTTTTTTTTGGCAAGGGGGGTGTTTTGGTATACAAATATCCAAATTAGGACATTTTTCTGATTGCTAGTGGTGAGTAGAAGCGAAACTTGTTAGTAGCTACCTTTTTTTTGTGTCTTCACTACTTTATGAATAAAAAAAGAGTAACTAAGTACGAAATTAGTTTTGAATTGATACTATAGGTTAAAACAGTAAAATTTTCCGTTTAAATGAAAGTTAGTGTGACTAATGTATGGGGTTGCTGTTGATCAAAAACACATGTGGTGTAAGGGAAGGGGCGACTAAGTGACGAATGATATTAAAAATTTTAGTCCCTCTTTTAAAAAAAATTATGACAGCTAATCTTAATCTTTATGTGGGGGTGGGGGCGGGGTGACACCCCTTTTGGGGTGGCATTGGACACTGTGTAAAGTAATGATTTTTAAATGCTCTCCTCTTTCCTATTTTTGTTTAAAATATAGTGACATTGAATGTAAATAATTATAACATTCTCAGCTGTTTTTCTATTAAAGTAAAAAATAGCATTATCAACTAAAGAAGCTTCTTTTAATACCCTTACCAAACTATTGGAGAAATATTTGAAATTTAAGTATGTTAACCAATAAGTTTTAAAATGAACGGTGACTCCTGGAGTAGTAAGGAAGTTCTCATGTAGCGACAGAGCAACAGGCTAGATAAGAAATAAAATTGTCTAAAAAAACTAAAAAATACACTTTTAGAGTTAATGGAAACTAAGAAAAGAAAAAAAAATCTTAACATAAGAATAAAATCAGTGAATAACATAAGAAAAAAATCAGAAAATGAATGTCACTGTTCTAAAAGCATGGGGTGCTTTGTGTGACATGTTTGAATTCTTTGTCATTTTAAAGTTTACAAATACCTTTGTGCTATTGATGTAGAGAAGAATTACAACATTAACCCCTTCGGCCCTGAATTTATACTTGGGTAGATAAAAAATATATGAGTGGTTATATATGCTATAATGCATGTAAATATGTTGAATATGTAATATTATGAGATTCTACCAATTACGGAACAAATTAAAAAGTGTTCTAATAGTAGGACACCGGGCTCTTATTAAGTAAAAAAGAGAACATTTATTTCCAAGTATATTTACTTATTTGGTGTGAAATGTTTTGAAACAATTCCTTTGCGCATGAAAACATAGATACACTTCACATTTTTCACAATAAGAAGTTGTTTTATAGGTGCAACCTTCTAATTTGCACCTCTGCTGTTTCGAGCTTCTCTCAATCATGTGCTTTATTAAATCATACCTTACATCTCCACTGGGTCTAACAACTGGGTTTAATTTTATCTTCAATGGTGGTACAACAGGACTATTTCCTGATGACTTCTCACGTTTAGTAACGGCTGTTGCTTGTTTTGCGAATGCCAACGTTTCTGCTACATCAAACGTAAAATCGAGCAAATCCATTTGATCTTTACGTGTAATTCCTAACAAAGCGGCATCCTGTTTATACTCTAACCAAGAGTTTATTATAGCCACACTGAAATAGTGGAATTTTTCTCTTCATCAGGTATCAAGTGCGACAAATCATAATTTGATGGCTACCATTCATCATCAGACCCATCTAAGTCTACATCTTCTAAATCAGAATTATCCAGCCTATTTAGGCACTGAATGGCTTCCTTCAAGGACAACTTTTAACTTCGCATATTGGCTAAGGAAATAAAAATGCAATTCAGTGTGCGTAATTAGATATAAACAGACACTAATATGAATCTAATTCTTCAATAAATTCCTTAAAATATAAAAACTATAGTCATGGACAATAATTTAACAGAAAGTATTGTTTTGTTTTAAAACAAAACATGATTTTAGCACTACTAAGCACCTGATATACTTTTAATAGAACATGAAGAAGAATGGGCTATGTGTGCTCCAAGGCCTGATGTCCTATTAGTAGAACAGATATAAAAATCGTATTTACAATTAAATTTAGAGTTATTTTTTTCATTAAAAGTACTGAATTGGTCGTAAAGAGTCTATTTCGTGCTGTGGAATTTTCATTAGTTGCAGGGAACAACATATACTAGCATTTTAAGAAGTAATAAAAGCTGCATTTACCTTTTTGCTGCAAGTGGTGAGAAACCG
>JAXGGA010021390.1:0-16670 GCA_038373865.1 Uloborus plumipes | reverse complement strand
GAATTTATTTCCTTGCAGGGAAAAATTTCAAGAGAAAAGGAGTTAAGGAAAAAAATAGTAATGGTTCATTTCAAGGTAGATATTTCAAATTGTTGGTCAGCAAATTTGCCAGATTTTAAAAGCATTTCCCAAAAACTGGTTTTAATTTTAAAAGATTCAGTTTTAAATTTGTTTCTTTAGAAAATTTCAAGTAAAAAGCAAAGCATAATTTTATTAAATAAACAGTATAAGTACACTTACTTTTGTTTCAACTATGCAACATACACTTAAGATATTTAACAGCAATACGAAAGACATTTTTACTTCTTTCTACATCTGACATTTCTCACAGGGGGCAGAAAGACCAAATGATGGTAGATTTTTAAGAAACAATTCGTTGAAACAAAATTTTTGAGACGTTATGCTAATGACAATTAAAACGAGACTAAAGAATTATTTCATCGTAATGAATATGTTATTGTATTGAGATTTTACAAGTACTGTACACAACATGTACTGTTTATATATTCTACTCGTTATATGATTCACCTATGGCAAAGAGAATGAAATTAAGGATTGAAAGAGAGATATAGACATTACTGCATATCCACTCCTTCATGTAAAAAGGTCAAAGGCCAAATTGGAGCTAAAAAGACTTCAATGGGTCTTATACCTACCTCTACATGCGCTTTGACCCTTAGATCATTGTCTTTTAATGGTCTAAGGTTTAACTAGCTGGATGAGGCACTGAAGAGCATTTTTTTATCAAGACAAAAATCCGAAAAAACCCCTTGTCCAGTATCCCCAGAGGATTTGATTCACTGGGAGGACTTTGTGACCAAGACTCGAGACATAATGGCTTAGTATTTGATAATTCTCCTCTCCCTCTGTTTTTTTTTTCAACTATTTTTATTAATTAATTAATTTATTTTTTTTTAAATTTCTGACGTAAGTCAAAAAGATCTTTGAATTTGTTTTCACTGAAAAAATTTAAAAATATATCTATTATATATATGCTGTCACTCTATATTTGCTACTAAACTATGTCTACCCTTTTTGACTTGCTGTGGTTTTTTTTCAATATATCTTTTTGTTTTTATAGGTAGGCAGAACTTCCTGCAAGGAATGTAATTGATGGATGGCTGAGAAACAGCATTATTTTACAATGAATACAATCTTTCGTAGCTTTGTATGTCAGTTACATTAGCTCTAAGTAAGTATTGGTTTATTTAGTTAAGTCGGTGTTAATGCTTAGGTTTACTTTTGCCTTAGTTCAACAACTTATGCATATTATACTCAAAATTTGAATTACTATTAATCAAATATTGTCTTTGTAAAGATGAGATCTTTTTGGTTACCTATTTGTCAAGGTGAAGATTCACTTAAGAAATTTGAGGAGGGTTATTCATTATTTCAACTTTCTTTGGACATTTACTCATAACTTTCATATTAAAATTATACAAAAACTACATAATATAAGACTTATGTCAATCAAAAAACTAGTGATGGTGTTTAAAATGAGAATGAATAAAAAATTTGGAAATGTAAGAAATTTAGTGGCCTGAAGCCGAAAATTGTTTTGATGCTCTAACTCCTTTCCTAGATAATAAGCTATGGCTTCAGCTCCAGATATGTTCCGGCTGGGGCAATTTTGCATATTTTTATGAACACTTTGAAGTATTAGATTATGATTTGCAATTTTTTTAAAAAACAATAGAACATTATTGGAAAAAAAAATCATAATGAATTCAAATGTTTTCTTTTTCTGTATTTATCCTTCAATAAAACGTTTTACTAACATGTTTTGTTTTTTAAATTATAAGAGCATGCATTAATTTTTTTAAGAAGAATTGATGCTTGAAGCAATATTCATCTTTTAATTCCCTTTTTTTTCTATTGTGAAAAAGTAGACCTCATATCTACCTTTCAGCATTATGACTTGAGATTGTTTTAATGTTTTCATTGGAAAAAATAAGTCTTAGATAAAGGAATTACTAATAAAAAAAACCTATCTACTTAATTAAAAGTGTCTACTGACCACTGGCTACTTTCCATAAATGAATATATTTGGGTCTATTTAAAGGCCTAAAAAATAAATTAAAAAGGCTATTAAAAACCACAGAAGCTCTGTAACAGGAGGAAATTTAGAGCTTAAGATACATGGGAAACACAGCTTGAGTCCCTGCTGACGTTTATGTAAAATTATAATTTCTAGAAATACAGAGTAATCACCTGACAGCAGTGTTGCAAAAACGTTTTTCTATCATAAACTTCTTTTTTGTCATTTTTTTAGCTTAATGTTGGCAGATCAAGATTTATGAGTGCCACTTACATCTAACAATGTAAATTTGAGAACGTGATTTAAAAGAATTTACAGTAAACATAAGCTTTTATTCAGTTTTATTTTTGGATCCAAAAGAATTTTTCCCCCTCCCTCTTTCTCTATGTTGCCCTAATAGAATTTGCATCTTTGGACAGGCAAAGTTGAAATATATCTGCTATAAATACAAATACAAATACAAATGTGACGACCAGCAACAGGCTCTGGGCCCA
The DNA here is from genome assembly GCA_038373865.1 of Uloborus plumipes. NCBI lineage: Eukaryota > Metazoa > Arthropoda > Arachnida > Araneae > Uloboridae > Uloborus > Uloborus plumipes. Next base: position 14,138 of record JAXGGA010021390.1, on the reverse strand, counting down.
ACTGGGCTGGTCCTAGTCAAATTATAGATCCCAATGAAGATCAATGGCCCTCTTAAAACTATCTACTCCCTTGCTCCTTACCGCCTCTTCCGGTAAACTATTCCAAGTTCCCACTACTCTGCTAAAATAGTAATTTTTCCGAATTTCCAGGTTAGCCTGAGATTTAAACAGCTTATAACAATGACCCCTTGTCCTGCTTTCCGTGCAAAAATTTAACCCTATAACATCTTTCATTTTGATAAATTTAAACAACTGAATCATGTCCCCTCTGGTTCTCCTTTGCTCAAGACTATACATATTAAGCATTCTAAGTCTGGAATCATAGTCTAAATTAGAAAGTCCATTCACTAACTTTGTAGCCCTCCTTTGTACCCTTTCCAATAAATGAATATCTTTCTTAAGGTAAGGAGACCAAAACTGAACAGCATACTCTAAATGAGGTCTTACCAAACTTCTATAAACCAACTTTCTTACCAACTTTCTAAATTATGTTCACATTGATTGTCCAACTACCTTTGCAGCTAGAAAACCAGCTCATCTACAGAAGCCAACTCATAATACCCTTACAAAATTAAATTGCCAGGCATGCTCAGCCCCTGATTGTAGCATTTAAAAAGCCTTGTTGCATCTCTTTTAATTGTTGCAGTTAAAAAGCCTTGTACAGTTATTTTAGAATTATTTAAAAAACTTAAATGTGCTTTAAATTTTATCAAATTTTAACAGAAACCTATCTTCTTGTTTCTTTTACTATTGTTGAATCATTTATTATTTCTTCATGTTTTAGTAATGGCTGAAGATTCAGGTGGTAGCAGTACAGTGGGCTCTTGCTCTGATGATGCTTCAGACATAACAAGTCCATTTGTTGAAATAGGTTTTAATGACATTGAATTTTATGAAAGATGTGGAGGTGGAGCTTTCGGTTGTGTTTATAGAGCTCTTTGGAAATCCCAGAGTAAAATTGTTGCTGTTAAGAAATTGTTAGTGTTAGAAAAAGAGGTGAATAAATTTTATAGATATTAATCTATTTATTATGTTCGTTATTATTATTTGATAACCTCTTTTAAAATTACAATCTCCTTTATAATAATAGAATCAATTTCTTTTTAAATGTATATTTTTTACTCACAAGTTCAAACTTCTTTGTGAATTTTTTTACTTGGTTTTTTCATTTAACTTTCATGAAAATAAAGTACATATAGATGGTAGATATGTATAATTCAAAAATTTTTTTTATACAAATTCTCCTCATCATCAAACATACCAATAGCTGCAGTGCCCACCACTTATTAAAATCACATTTGTACTGAGGATATTTGATTGTAGTAAGCGGCTGATTTTATAAACCAACATATATACAATAATATTACAAAAAGAAAATGTTTTAAAGTTTAAACAAAATAAAAAATAAATCATGTAGACTGCACATGGGAAGCTGATCATACTTTTGCAGAATTTCATGACATTCCTTGACATTTAGGCATATTTTTCAAAAGAGCAAATTTTATTCAAATTGAATGATATAAACTGCAAACCTCTGTAAGCTGGATGAGCACGTAAAGGTTCAAAGAAAAATCAGTTGAGACTAGTCTCAACTGACTTATCATCATCAGTTGAGACTAGTCTGGTTTGCGAGTGGAAACAGTAGGCGCCAACTAATTTGGTTGACTCCAGAATCATATATTCCGTGGTTACTTCATTTTTTTCTCTTTATCATCCCCTCCCCTCCCCCAAATGTTTAATCTGTACCTACTGCTTTGTTTTTTTTTTGTGTCTGTGAAAGTTTTTATCTTTTAAATCTTGAGGAGAAAAAATTTTGCTTTTGTTCAGACGTGAAAAAGCGCGTTTTCTTTTCTTCCGCCCTGTTTTTAACATACACTCTCAGAAAGCTTGATTTTATAAAACGGCGCTAATGATTTTATTAAAGGATGGTCTTAACATGTTTTGATATAGTAATGATTCTGTTCTTCCATATTTGATTTTATAAAGCGGCTGATTTTATTATCCAATGATTTTATTAGTGGTGGGCACTGTATTTTGTAATATTGATTCATAAGTAGTGAAATGCTTAGTTTCTGCCTTATATTTTGCCATTTGTACTTCAATTTCTTGGGACGACTTGGTTGATGCAGATGGAACGAGAGAATACAGGTTATTCTTTCTTCTTATTACAGCAACTTAAACTTAAAAGGCATCTTTATCCCATTGGCATGTGTTAATTTGAGAAAATTCCTTTGGTACTCTTTTACTTAATCAGTAACAATCATGTGATGAAAATAAATCATCTTACAGTGACAAACAAAATGGAAGGTTAAAAGAAATATTTAAATATGTATGTTTGATTTGCTTATATAAAAATCTAAAACCTGGTTTACAACTATTGAGAAATAGCACAATCATTACTTTTCATCCTTTTGTGTTCTAAGTGAATTACTAGGTTGTTTCTTCAAGCATAAAGCCGTTATTAAGTTAAAATTTTTGTAAGCCTATTGTCCACATCAGATCTGATATTTAGAAATAAAGATTATAATTTATGTTAATACAGTTGTTAGTTATTCCTAAAGTATTTCCAACCTATTTGATTTTGCAACTCAAAAATAAGAATTACCAAAAATGCCTCTCTATTGTATGAAAAATACAGATTTTATGTATCATGTTTCTGATACCAATTTAATTGATGCATATTGTGTATATATTATGTGTTATTGAAAAACTAAACTTCAAATATTAATTTATGTTTTTTAAAGCAGCCTGTTTTATTTCTTTTTTCCAGGCTCAAGTGCTTAGTTTGCTTAGCCATAAAAATATTATCAAATTTTTCGGTGCTGTTACAAAGTCTCCTAATTATTGTATCATAACAGGTATTAAAAAAGGTTTATTTTATTGCTTTATTATTTTTTTAATTTTTATTACAAAGCTATTTATTGTTAAAAGGAAAACAAAATTGCATGACTTTTTACATCAGTCAAATGAATCAAGCTGTCGAACATTTTAACCTTTAATCTGTTCAATCAATCATATATTTTGTAATGTTTGACACTTTTTTTAATGTCATTGCCATTTTTTTCATTTTCCCTATTTAACCTTTTGGATCCGGGCTGTTTTTTGGAAATTTTTCTTTCGACCCAGGTAGTACGACAGTTGAACCACATATTTCTTTTCCATTGAAAAGAGAAGGTATAAACTGTCGTCCCAGACATATGAAACCTTGAAAAAAAACCCAGCTCCATAGGGTTTGAGTGAACATTTCAACCCCGTCCTCTAAAGAAAAAAGACTTATGGTACAACATGTGTACCGCCCCGTTCCTAAAGGTTAAGAGAAAATTTATGAACAAGATAGTATTAACATAAAGAGAATTTTAAGGGGGGCAGGAGGGGTTGCGGGGGACAAGAGTGGTATTAGATTCTAATGCTGGTTCGGGCATTTATATTTGTTACATCAAAATAATACTCTTCAGCTTCGTTTAAAACTTATTAATTTTTATTTAGGAATCAAATTTTTTTAAAAAGTAAATTAAGATCAGAATCAATTTTTTTTTTCACTTACTGAATTGTTATTTAGTTGTTAAGGGTATTTGCCAAAACCCTGTTTATTAACTTTATATTAATCTTTAAACTGTCTATTTTGCTTTATTGATTGTGAAAAAGACTTGTCTAATGCATGCTTTTGATTCATATCCTTTTCCAATTTTGTAGAATTTTCAGAAAATGGGTCATTATTTGCATTTCTTGGCGAACAAGAGAATAATTCAATGCTGAGTTTTGAACAGATTTTGCGTTGGAGTTCTGAAATTGCTGCTGGTACTTATATTTTCTTTTCATAGTTTCTTTTTTTTTTTTAAGTCTTTTTGGTTACTCCAATCAAGTCTAAGTTGAGCAATTTGGAGCTATAAGTCCATTCCTTTAAAAGATCTATAGACATATTGATACACTAGGTGGCCAAAAGTATCCGGACACTTTCAAAAATTCACATTTTTACATATAGCTCGAGAAATAAGTGATCAATTGTTCTTTAATTTTAGTCATACAAAATATAGACTTCACCGAACATTTCCAAGTTGAAATTAAATTACCCTTGCATTTGGGGGACGACAAGAAGGGGGTTGAAAGAAAAACCGCTTTTTGACCATAACTGTTCGAAAATAGCTCGGAATAAGCTGTCAATTTCAGTAATTAATTAGCATACTATGTATAATTACTGTACAAATTTTTATGAACGTACCACTCTTACTTCTGAAGATATGAAACATTTTTGAAAAAACGGCAATTTTATTTGAAGGGTTTTTGCTCATAACACGCAGAGTTTTTGATCAAACCTTATCACAATTTCAGGAAAGATGACAAAATACAAGAAAAAGAACATACTAAAACGGTAAATAAAAATATTAAAAATTCGATGAGATATGAACGTTAAAAGGAAATAATTTTTCACGGCGCATGCGCGAACGGCAGAAATTTATAACTACAAAAATATTGTAGCCTGATTTATACTGCATCTTATAAAAAAAGTTCCAGTTGAATATCATGAAAAATGAAAAAGATATCAGCGATCTAGTGAGCTGTATTTCATTCATTCGCAGACAATACATAAATAGTGAGGGGTTGTCCACAAATAGTGTGGTGACAATCGATCATTTTTTTTCAATGTTAAATTGTATACAGTTTGAAAATTTATATTCGGCATTGTCGTCACATTTCGTCTGTTCGGCCAAAAAGACCTTATACGTAGGTTTCCAAAAGTATCCGGACACCCTCTGAAACGTTGGTTTTGAACGACGACGCAATAACCTTTAATTTAAAAATAGCTCTTTGTGGACAGACCCTCACTATTTATGTATTGTCTGCGAATGAATGAAATACAGCTCACTAGATCGCTGATATCTTTTTCATTTTTCATGATATTCAACTGGAACTTTTTTTATAAGATGCAGTATAAATCAGGCTACAATATTTTTGTAGTTATAAATTTCTGTCGTTCGCGCATGCGCCGTGAAAAATTATTTCCTTTTAACGTTCATATCTCATCGAATTTTTAATATTTTTATTTACCGTTTTAGTATGTTCTTTCTCTTGTATTTTGTCATCTTTCCTGAAGTTGTGATAAGGTTTGATCAAAAACTCTGCGTGTTATGAGCAAAAACCCTTCAAATAAAATTGCCGTTTTTTCAAAAATGTTTCATATCTTCAGAAGTAAGAGTGGTACGTTCATAAAAATTTGTACAGTAATTATACATAGTATGCTAATTAATTACTGAAATTGATAGCTTATTCCGAGCTATTTTCGAAGAGTTATGGTCAAAAAGCGGTTTTTCTTTCAACCCCCTTCTTGTCGTCCCCCAAATGCAAGGGTAATTTAATTTCAACTTGGAAATGTTCGGTGAAGCCTATATTTTGTATGACTAAAGTTAAAGAACAATTGATCACTTATTTATCGAGCTATATGTAAAAATGTGAATTTTTGAAAGTGTCCGGATACTTTTGGCCACCTAGTGTACTATACATTCTGATCAGGGGCGCAGAGCACTTTTTAAGTATTTTTCACTGGGTGACACGGGGTGGTTGTCTGTCATTAAATGTGTCTGGGGGGAGGGAGAAAAAACCCAAAATAGGTATACAATTTTACAAAAAAAAAAATATTTTTAATATTTTAAATAATATTTCAAAAAAAAAAATGAAAAATTTTACCCAATATTTTTAAAATTATATGTAATGGTATTTATAATGGGAAGGTGTCACCTCACCTCTTTCTGTTTACCAACATCAATGGGCAGACAAAAGGAACAGGTTTTGTTGGAGGCTGTAGGAGAAGCGGTGGAGGTTTTTAGGAAGGGGAAAAAAAGAGAAAGAAAGAATTCCGTTTACGAAAATTAGGAGTGACCAAATGTTGGATTTTACAATGTCGCCCAGTGACTCTGTTTTGCATTTTCTAGGCGACAAATTTTCCTCACTAGGCGACATTAGTGTCGCCTAGTCCCTATGTTAAAAAATGCTCTGCAGGGGCGTCATTTCAAGTTTTTCCTGGGGGGGGGGGGGCAAAGTGTCAAAACAATGTAATTTCACTGGAAAACATCAAAAACCACGCCCACTCTTTCCTCAATCCATTGATTTCTCAAAGCGGGGGGGGGGGGGGGGGGAGGGGGGCATTGACCCCCGCCCCCTAAATAATGGGCCTGATTCTGATGTAGTTTTATAGTGCTCAACTTTAAATTAAATACCCTAATTACTGTAAAAGATCAACAGCATGAAAAGTGTAGGAAAGGCTGTATTCATAAATTTTCTGTTTAATTGATTATGTGGAAATTTTATCAGCTCTTGTTTAAAAAAAAAGAGTGTAGCTGGGCTTTGAAAAATTAAACATCAAAATTTGTTGCTAATAATTTAAAATAATAACTACAATTAACCAAAATCATAACTGCGCAAACAAACCCTGTTCAAAAGTTGTAATGGGGATGCATGAATTGTTTCTGCAATAGAGTTTAAAGATCCCACACTTGTATTGCTATATATATATATACTGGTGATACCTACTTGTTATATTAACCATTTTGTAAACAATGAGTATGAACAAAGGAATCATTGCTACAAAAAACGGTTTCTTTTCAATATTTTTTAACTAACCAGTATTATTAGGAATTCTTTGATATGCTTTGTAAACTTGCTTTCTACTTGCTTATGTTTTTGCCATTCAAAATAAATTCTCCTGTAATATGTTGATTTTATTTTATACAGTATGACTTCTGTATTAATCTTGGTTATTCATTTTTAAGGAATGCATTATCTCCATGTTGAAGCCCCTGTGAAAGTTATTCATCGGGACCTAAAATCAAAAAATGGTATATGAAAATATTTTTTTATAAATTAATTTTTTATTGTTGTATACTTGTTTTAGTTGATCTCATCATATAACTGTTATATTTTAATATTAGTTATCTAACTCTGTATATGTTTTATTTAAAATAAATATGCTTTAACATAAACATTTTTAATTATATAACTAATTGTTTTTCAGTTGTCATTAGTGCAGATTATGTCTGTAAGGTAAGATTTACATGCTTTTTATGAATAAATACAAATTTAGTTCTAAATTTATAAAACTAAATATTTCAAAAATGTAACACTTCTTTTATTTCCCTTTTTTTTTTTTTTTTTTTTTAAACAAGCTTTCCATATTTTATGTTCTCAATTTAAGATAAAAAATAACTTTTTTAAAAATCTTCAAATATAAAAAAGCAACATTTTTAAAATAACTGCATTGTTTGTAATTTTTTAGTTCTCAGTCAGTTACCGTCCTCGGAAAATGTAACCATTTGTTCTCTGTGTAAATGTAACCATCATTATCATTTTCTGCTTCTAGTTAAATATTTCATAAAAATCTGTATGGAATTGAAAATTGAACAGTAATAATATTCCCACTATTAGAAATGCATGCACATGATTTTCTACTCTATTAGAAAAAAAAAAAAAAGAAAAACATCCAAGTACATGTTTCTTATGTGAGACTAGTTTTACTTCAGTACCCCTTTTTATTGCTTTAACTGCTTGTAAGTTTCTAGAAAAGAAGGATGCAGACTGATCCGTCTTTATTAAACAAACACAATATTGTAGAAGTCGAATATTATACCATTACTATTGTAGAAAACAAAGTCCTGAAAAGATGAATGGCTAGAATACTGACTTGAAGTTTGTTATGCTGCATATATTTCAGCAGTTTAAGATATTTTTATGTTAACATATTTTTTGTGAGAGTATATGATTATTAACTGTTGATATTTCCATTAATGATACATGTGCTAATTTTTCATATTTTAACTTTAGATATGTGATTTTGGAGCTTCACGCTTTATTGATAGCACAACAAAAATGTCTGTAGCTGGAACATTACCTTGGATGGCTCCTGAGGTTTGTCTATTAGTTTAACACACTTTATGAAATTAATACAATTATTTTCAGGATACAAATTTTCAAATCACTTCATTGTAATTCAATAGAATGTTATGTCTACATAAGTGAACATTGTATTGGAGTGATCCAAAGTTAAAATTTTTATGTGCATGAAATTTACATTCAAAATATAATATTCTTTTCACTGAAAGTTTTATCACTAGGTTCTATTTTTCTAAAAGAATGCAGGATTAGCTTTTAATTTTAGAATTGACTTAGTTGCTGCACTTTAAGCAGAATGTCTGAAGATAGATAGATAACTTAGACTGACTTGAAAAGTAGCATCTATTTTAGACTTGTTTATTATGGGAAAAGGGATAAGTAGGTAATTACTTTGTGTATTATAATTTGGGGTCTGATAAAGTGCTTTGTTATTGTCTTTCATTTAGGAAAATCATATCAATTCTCCTTTTCTGTTTTGCTATAATTCTTTTTAACTGTTTTGTTGTAAACTGTGAAATTTTTTCTCACATTTCAATGCAGTGGTTTCCAACCTTTTTCACGTTGCGATCATTTTTTAACGAACTAAACAACCTGCGACCCCGTATCCCCCCCAACTCCTTGTGTAATTTTTTGAAATTATAGTCCTAAAATTAGTTTACACTATCTCGTGATATTATAAGGAGAAGAGGTTCATAGAGTACGGCTTGAGCACGGAGATTTTTTTTCGGAAATTTCTCAAAATTGAATTCTTAGATATAAAGTTTTAGAAATGAGAAAACAGGGGGGAGGGGGTCGTCAGGGGGGCTATCTAATAATTTTAAAATTAAGTATCATATGAAAACGCGGTTGTGGACATTTTTTGTTGATTTTAAGGGCAGGGATGCTGTTTGGTACTCTCTGTCGGAAAAATGGAAATGCAATTATAAGGCCATATATTTGATAATATTAGAAAAAGAGTTTGGGTTCAGAGACTCTTTCCTGAAATTTTCGAAATTGAAGTTTCAAAAACGACATTTTAAACGATTTTTAATGATGTGTGCATGGGAAGAAGGGGCAATACCCCAGAAATTTTTAGAAATTAAACTTAAAAATATACAAGAGTAGTTTATCCTTGATGACGAGGGGAAAAGTTCAGACTCTTCCCCGACTTCTTGATTTGAAATTTATGCGCCAAAAGTGCAGTTTAGACAATCTCTATGTAGAGAGGAAGATAGAATTTTCCTCCTGATTTTTTTTTCCTGAAATTCCAATCGTTAGTTACGATTCACTAAGTTAAAAGGCGGGATTTTTTTCGGGACTCTTCCCAAGGATCTTGTCTAAATTAACTCTTAAAAACGCCATCTTTGATGACTTCAGGCTAAGAGATGGGTTGCAGAAACTCTCTCTATCAGGAATAATTCAAAATGGCTCCAAAAATGAAATTTTAGACGATTTTAGTTGATGTTAAGAAGAGTTGAAATCAGGAAAATTTATAAAGATTGAAATCCTAAAACCGAAACGTAATATAATCTTAGAAGACGTTGAGGAGATCAAGGGCCCTAGTTTAGGAAGGGGGAGGATGACGCAATCCCATAGATCTTCTTCTGGATTCACCACTGCGCTCAAGTATGGATGCTACTTATAATTGATTTCATTTTTTCCCTATATATATTAGTTTTTAAGCTATATAATAATAATTTTTTAAAATCTAATGATAATGTCGCGACCCCATGAGAAATGCTTTGCCACCCCAAATTACGACCCACAGGTTGGGAACCACTATTTTAATGTGTGATTCATCTCTATTATAAACACTGTGTATTTGGTATATTTAGTGTATTTCTTTTGTCATAACTTCTGTGCTTCAAACATGTTTTGGAATACATTTTTGAGGAAACGCTGCCCATATTCCTCACATTTCTAATATCTTGCATTCATTACAGACATTTTAAATGTCACTTTGCTTCAGAAAAAAAGAATTCTTTATGGTTTTTGTTTCAATTAAAAGACGTATTTTTGTATCAAATAAATAATTTTATAAATTTACATTTTGACAAAAACTATTTATGCAGAATAGGATTATTCTCATATTTAGGTAATACAGTGCCTTCCTGTGTCTGAGAGTTGTGATGTTTGGTCGTACGGAGTTGTGTTATGGGAATTACTAACACATGAAGTGCCTTTCAAAGGAATAGAAGGTTTTCAAGTAGCATGGGCTGTTGTTGAGAAAGAAGAGGTAAGAAAGATTCCCTGCATGATACGAAATTTAGTTATTGATGCTGATAGGCTAAAATTAAAATTATCAAATCTCTATTTAACAAAATCTCATCGTTCCAAGTAAAACTGCATTTTAAAAAGAAAGAAGAAAAAAAGGAATTTGTAAAATAATCAATAAAAATAATTAATTTCTAATCATTTGTTTAAGAGTGAATTTTAGACAAGTGTCACATGACCTTACTTCTTTTCTTCTTCAGCGAATGATGCAGCATTCAAAATAGCTCATATAACAATAGTTACACAAGCAGTACATATGGTGTGATAACATTAAAGTGAAAAATTGGATTGTTTACATTGGGCACTGTTTTGATTTCCTGTTTGCATCTATTTCTCTTTCAGTTAAAAACTTCTCTTATTGTAAATGAATTCTCTGAAATGAGCCATTGATAGAAAGTGAAGTTCTCTCAAGAAAAATGAAATAAATAATAATAGTAGTAATTTTTCAGAAATAACATTTAATATGGACTTATTGATCAAGATTACATTATGTTAATTTAAACTTTCATATTATATAAAAATACTTTTTTTTTTAGAGATTAACAATACCCAAATGTTGTCCCCCAAGATTTGCTGACTTGATGACCGCATGTTGGAAAACAGAGCCAAAAGTAAGGAAATGAAAAAGTTGTGTATCACTTTCATTTTATTTATCTTTTACTGTTCTTTCTATGTATATTTTAACTATTCTTTCACTTTATAAAAGTAATGTGTAAGTTGGCATATTTACAAGGGTTTTGTTTAATCACTACCCTCCTTCTCCCATCATCTCCCTCCCTTTTACTTGAGGGAGGGATATGTTTGTTTAATCTGTTAGAAAATACATTTTTCTTCTTATAAAGGCCAAGTCGACAAAAGCTTAAACTTAATGATGCCTGGAGAAGACAATCTCATTTATTTGTATAAGTATTACAAAATACTTATACAAGTACATGAGATTGAAAGAAGCACACTTACAATTCAGAAACAGTCATTTTGAGACATAAAGAGAGCCAGTGGTATACAAAGCGCCGCGGGGGTGGGGAGCGTAGGAGGTTTGAGGGCACACAGTTCAGAAAAAAGCACTGGGTGTCACATGGGAAATTTAAAAAAATGTATTTTAATAAAGGGGTCAGGGGCTCAATTACAAATCTTGCAGGGAAGCACACCTAAGTCTATGTACGCCACTGAAGAGAGCCTTTTTATCCTCACAAAGGAGAGAAAACCAACCCCTAGAAAACAGAAAAGTAATTTCTAAGCTCAGATCCATCAAGAAATGTTACAGATGATAGTACAGGATGGATTTTTAATACATAAAGAGCAAAGAAGTTTGCACCTAGGATGAAGAAGAGAATCCTCTCGACTTGGAGTTCTAGTAGTATAAATTTTACAAGTTTTATGTGTGTGAGGGGGGGGGGGCTGCAATCAAACTGACTAGGGGCCCGTCATGACTCTTGGCAGCCCTGACACTATGCACATAATAATGTCATTTTTGTTTTTTATGGTAGAAGGGTAAAAGATATAAGTTATTGTTTGTTTCACTTATACTGTGCAGATTTAATTTTTTCTACATTTACAACATTACCACAGGTATCATTGAGCAAAAAAACTTTATTGTATTTTTGTGCTATTTTTACCTGTAATACTAATTAATTTATCTATTTTTCCTTTGTTTTGGAAGTAATCATAAAATTTTTTACAGGAAAGGCCTCCTTTTGCACACATTTTGAAAGTTTTGGAATCAATGCAAAATGATGGTATGTTCTGCACAAAAGTATAATCATTTCAAATTTTTTTATTATTTTTCGTCATTTATGTTTACTTCTTCAACTACTTTTTGAAGTTCTGTAAATATGATCAATTAATAATTTAGTTTTACCTTTTTATAATGACTAGCTGTACAAGCATGTCTCTGCTCGGTAAAGAATTATCTTTGAGCAAATGTAAATTTCCCTTTCGCATCAAAATAAAACTAAAGATTTTTTTTCCGCTGATTAAAATGTGCCCACAGAAGTTTATCTAAGCTCCCAGCATCTTCCATGAAGTAATAAAAAAAATCTTTCCACTTCTTGCCTGTCAAACACACAGATGCTTTTTGAGATTTCCTTTTATATTATGTGGAGATATAGATTATTTTTCTTAAGCTTAACTGTCAGTAGCACAGCTGGAAATTACCTTCTTTTAGAGAATTAAGATCTTATGATCCACTTAAAATATGTTTTTGTGAGAAGTATACAAATTTTTCAATTATTTAATGCTAATTACTTTCCCGTGACCTTTTGGACATTGCAGTGGTAAACTTTAATTCTAACATTATGTATTTTTCTTTAATGTACAAATTTATATTCTGTTTTTAATAAACATTTCTATTGAATTTATTCATCAACTGCCAAATTTCAAAAGATATATCTTTCATTTAGATGCATTTTGTGATGAATTATCTGTTTATCTCAGCCAGAAAAGTGTTTGGAGGTACAATTTTAATTCATTATTTGTTCATAGTAACATAAAATATTAATTATGCTTCTATTCATCACATTTTAAAATGCTGATTTTAATACAGTGAACTCCTGATCATACAGGGAATAGAGTGGCAGGGTAACCGCGGATAAGCAAATACTGCAGATCCCTAGTAGCACAAAAACATAGTTCTACGCTGTGCCTACGTAGTTCGACGTTTTGAATCCCGAATTATAACGGATATGGTTCCTAAAACATAGAACTATGTCAAAATATATTTTGTTTCCGATTTTTTTTCTAATTTCATTTTTTTTTTCAATTGTTTAAATAAGTTATTCATCAGAAAAAATGATTATTGAGAAATATTTTTCTCGAAATACAATTCAAAAGGAAAATAGCAAAAAATGGAAAATATCGTAAAACATTTTAAAATGTTTTGGAAACAATATTCAAAACCCACATATTTCGACGTCAATCTGTATAAATTTTAATTTAGCAAAAAACTAGAAAATATCGTGAAACATTTTAAAATGTTTTGGAAACAATATTCAAAACCCACATATTTCGACGTCAATCTGTATAAATTTTTATTCCTCGTGCTCTCATCTCGAGGAATTTCGGAGAGACGCTACGCGTGGCAACACTTCGCCATTATTTACAATTTGTCGGTATGGCCCTTGGGTACGGCGTAGCAGATTGAACTTTGATGGAATTCGAATTAAAGATAAGTATACTTAAAAATGCGTTGATTTTTTTTTGAATTTTCTCTTGTTATTACTTCAGTATTCTGTGTGAAAGAATAGTTTTTACCTTGTCATCCCTTATATTCATAATAAAGCGTTGTAATTATTTTACGATGTAGTACCCAAGTGTTTTATTTGATATGATTGAGCTAATGATAGTTTTGAGACATTTTCTGAAGCAGTTATTGTATTTAAACATCAGCCGATTCCACTTATTATCGCACTTACAGTGATTAAATCAGCAAAACTCGTTTGCTGAATGTAATGGATTGTCTTGGAAGTCGTTACTTTTAACCCTTAAATACGATCGGCTAATTGATTTTTGATCTCATTCAGTTCAGTTTTCTTCCATTATCACCCCCCCCTGGAGTTTAGCTTCAAATTATTAAAATTTTTTTCAAGCTCCATATGTAGCTTTTAATTGAACCTGTGCATTTGCAGTCAGAAAAATTCAAGTGATTGTTTGCATGTGTCTCATAGCAATGAATAATTTGCTTAGAATAAAAATGAACTGAATGCTGAAGCTAGTTGTCATAGTTATGTATAAATGATAGTAAAGAATCAACAATGTCATACTGCGAAATATTAATAAACATCTAAACAGTGGTTAGGAATTTCGAGAAACAAGTAAAGAAAAAACACATAATATGTTTGCAAAACAAATAGAGCCGATGTTTATGTCAAGAGATTGGGGGAAGAAAAGAAACAACTGGCATCTTTCTGTTTATAGATACTGTGGACCCCGTTTAACCCTTGGGGTCATAACGACCCCAATGCTTCCTTTAATTAATTTATTATGATTATTGAATGTTACATGCATTA
>JAXGGA010021389.1:0-16671 GCA_038373865.1 Uloborus plumipes | reverse complement strand
GAACGAAACGAAATTTTTGCGATATTCAAGAAATGCACTTGCCTGCAGCTATTGATGTACCGTTGATTTTGACACTGAAAAGCTTACTTCTTTACAAACGGACCGTGTTGACAGATTCTGGATCGAAACTAATTTCAAAATCTCTCTGTTTTGCCGCTTAGTTGTTTTCTTTGGTCGTCCAGAACGAAATTTTGCTTCAAAACTATTATCTTTTGACAATCTTTTGAAATTTTGATAGATTTTCAGAATTTCCGTTTTAGAAAACTGCACATTGCAAAGCATCTTGACCAATCTTTAGAAACGGAAATACGTGTTTGTTTTATGTCAGAAAACTTGTGCGTCACAAGCAAATGACCTTGTAATATGCAAATTTTGAATACCAATACTTAAATCAGCTTTTAAGAACGATTGTTTATATACTTTTGGGACAGCATTTTTTCGTTTATATTTTTTAAAATTATATCTATGATTAGTAAGAGTTGCTTAAGCGTTTTAATATTGTTTTGAAGTCATTAAATATTTGCGTCTCACTTACTCGTTTAATTAGCTTGTGATTTGAAAAACGTGGTTGTCTACAAACTTTTGGGACGCACTGTTTCATTGAACGTACGTTTCCCTCCTTTTGCTTCGTACCTTTTATAGCAGCCATATTGGATTTCGCCATTTTGACAAATACGCTCAAGGTTTAGCGTCTGGGACTCAACGGGTTCGGAAGACACAGGTCAAATTCATACAGAAACCCTTAAAAAATCTTACATATATATATATATATATACATGTATGGGCGATTCTCTGTAAACTGGTAATTTGATGTCCAGACAGAGAATTTTAAAAATAATAAAGTGTAATAAAGTATTTATCGTGCTTAATACAAGTAAAGCATTAATACTCTGTGACCCAATTGTATTTAGAGCGATAACAATTTATTTTTTTTTTTCTAGAAATTATCTAAGGGCTAAAAACACAGTCCCCTGGCTGTCCCAATCGTATTGTCTAACACTTCAAGGTAATATTCCAAAAATCCTATCAACACTACATAATTTGGCAATTAATATCTAAATAGAATAATGCAGCTATATTTTTTTCATGATACAAGGTCTAATTACGTATTTCTAAAACTTAACCCTACACTGCATGGTGTTGCCAATTGGCTACATGGACAATTTGTCCTCCTTATGAATAGCAGAATGTAGTCATAAGGCAACTCAATGCATAAAAAGCAAGTATTGGGTATATTTAAAGCAATTATCACCATTTATCCTCCATACATGGCAGCACTGGTCTGTTACATGCTCTTAAATGAATCCATATGGATAGCTTTTAAAATCACTCAAACTACCATGTTTTGAAATTATTTTTTACAATGAAATATTTTTATTCGTCTTTTAAAAAAATAACATGAATAAAATAAACATTTATCTTTCGTTTAAGATGCGTTTTACATCAAAATAATTATTTGGAAAAAATCTAGAACATAATAGACGTCTGTAGTCATTTGGCAACATCATGCAGTAAGCATCCAGAGAACACTTCGATTCATCTCTATAGTTCATAAAGTATGTGCTTTGTTTATGTTTCGCGCTAGCTTCTTTCTCTTTTTGGAAGGTATAATATAATCATGCGGACCCAAAAGTGGTACTTTCGGCTGTTCTACCGTTTATAAGACCTCGCAATTATCAATGCTTAGTTGATGTTCAACAGAGTGAACAAACAAAAAATCAATAGGGAAAAGCCTTTAAAACGTGTTCATTTTAGATTTCAGTTAGCACAAACGTTGTGCTTACACGGACAAGTAAAGTCATTAATAATTTTAAAATATAGTTTTGAAAAAAAAAAAAAAACTAAAAAATACGCTTTTACATTGGAATGCGCTGTGATCATCACGGGTTCCCCTCTGATTTTCAAAACTACTGAATATCCGCACTTAAGTTTACATGTACTTATAATACATCAATATGCAATACAGTTTAGCTTTTAGTATTAAAAATAATATTAAATATATTACTTTTATATTTGCAAAGAACGTAAATTTTATCTTTTATTCAGAGTTACATACATACATACATACATACAAACAAACCCACATGTGAAATTAATAAAAGCGAATTAAAAAGAGACCATTAGCTACAGAGGAACTATTTACAAACCAAAAAGAGAAAAGAAAGAAAGCTTGCGCGAGAGAGCCTCCAAAAGACATCAGATTTGACAGAATTGATCATCGGAAAGTACAAGTACATATAAAAAAATAATGTAAAATGTCAAAATGTAAAGGATTACAAGAGTACAGTGCACCAAATGTTCAATCCCTCTATTTTTTTACAAAAAAGAACTAATTTCAAGACTATCATTTACAATCATTTTTATCTGTTGAATGCATGGTGTAGCCATTTGGCAACAAAACTATTTTTAATTAGAAAGGGGTGAAAAGTTAGAGTTAAATTTTTTTAAATATTTTTCCATGTTTTCTTATTACATTGACAAACACATATATTTTTTTCTACGAAAAATAAAAAATCATGCAGTGTAGGGTTAAAATTGTTATGTAAATTCTGTCCGGAGATTTTCCAAACAGTCCCCTGAGACAAATTCAAAGCTCCAATAGAAAACTCTAACTAGACCTGTAACTCTTGCTAAACAGTAACTAGATCTGTTACTCTTGCAAATGTTTTTTGACATGAAGTTTAAAGCAATCAGTGTGAATTTGCTGAAATTGCTGAGAACGGTGTTGAAACGATACTTTGTTTAGTTTGAGAACCACATTTGTGATGAAAGTATGCATCAGGGTCGTTGCGAAAACAGTCCTCTGGGAAGTGATTTTATTAATATCAGTTATAGTTTGATTATGAAACATAGTAGTTGTTATGTCCACGATTTGTGCCTAAATTTATAGGTAGTCTCGTAACTAATTATGTTCCAATAGTTTTGCAGATATTACGCTACAAAGAGCAAAAACACAGTCACATGCCAAGTTATACCAGGCGGTGGACCTACCCCCTATCACAATTTATCAGAAAAACACAAGCTTCAATTGACCCTCTTTCGAACCAAAGTAATAGATTCATTTTCTGAGCAATAGTATTATAATTATATGAACATTTCAAAAAACCATGCCCGGACAGATTTCGTGTGAAAAATGACGAGTTTACAGAGAATCGCACATATACAAAAAAGACGTACATGGTCTTCTAACCTAAACTATTTACATTTTAAAACTGATGAATTATATTTTAATAGAGCACTCTAAAAGAAAAAAAAATTATGCAGCGGTCACTATACTTGCGAAGCATTTTAAAAAACTTTTGATTGTTTACGAGGTCTCAAAACAATAATTAACGTCTAACTTTAAATACTCCATGACTGGAAAACCTTTTTCCATTAATTAGCTGCCCTTTCCTGAATACCGATAATCATCTAAAAAAGATTAAAATTGAAACTTTTCCTACTTCTTAAAGGCCGTCGCTCTTCCGATAATTTGAGGTTCATTAAAATACGGCACTGATTACTGACTATTTACTTTTTACGTGAGCTTCGATTGGACACGTGTCGTTGTTAAGAATGTAAAAACTCGGTTCACAAGCATTTTAAAATGAGATGACTTACGTAACTTAACTTTATTATCTCCTCTAATTGGTTTTAGAATTCCCTATAAAAGATACATCGCGATTCCATGAAATATTTTAATGATATTTTATCTATGCACTTAATTGATTACTGTTGCACCTGCAAAAAGGTGAACCAGATATAGGAAGGTTTGTGTGTTGTTAGTATTACATTACACTACCAGGGACATATCTAGAATTTTGTTTCTGTGAGGGTTGTACAAAACATTCTCGTGAAATCTATATCATCAAAAAATTGATTTCCTTTATACATTCTATTGATTTTTGTCACAATAGACTATTTAAATCATAGGGTGCTGCTTTAAGGGCATTGACATAAGCAAATTTAAAAGTTACGAATGTATTAAATGAAGTGAAATAATCTGATATGTACAATACAAAACTTCTCTCCTTTTAAATATTTAAGGGTGTTTTAAAAAACTTAATGAATAAATGCGTGTACTTAAGTATTCGCATTCGATGTAACACTGTAAGTTCAAATTTTTTGACACTAATGAAATTGGTTAAATATAGAGTTCGCTGCATTCAAATTTAAAGAAGTTTCATGTTGAATCAAATGCTTTTCAATTTTAAAAGAAAGCGCTACATTGTTTTGCAAGAAATGATGTTTACAATAATTGCAATAAAAATAAATACTGTAAATTAAAGGTTGAATTTGTATAATATAATTCTTCTATAGGGCATGCTAAAATTCCCATAGTTCCTTGCGCGCTGGGTGTTAAGCACTTCCGGTTATTCCACTGCTGGCTGCTGCCGTTGTTTTGTCTGAGTAATAGAACATATAAACCTTAAAATGCCATGGAATTGCTGCGTCCCTCAATGTTCTGTAACCTCCAAAGCTTGTAAGGAATTATGTTTCCATTCATTTCCAACGGATTCAAGTGAAAAAAAAAGAAGATAATATCTATTCGTTTTTCAAACCCCTAGCAAGTACGCGAAAGTTTGCAGCAGGTATTTTAAAGAAAGTGACTTCTTGACCAAGAAAACCGGTAAGTGTATGTCATTTCTGTTTTATGCAATTCAGATAGTGAATTTGTTTTGGTGATACTGATAAAATTAGATACATAGTATTATGTAAATAAAATATAAGAAATGGTCAGACTCAGTTTTTGAACGTTGTTCTTATAATTCCTTGCGTTGCATTACACTATTGTTGTTAAAATCTAACTTACATTTTGGCTGACTATTTTAAAATGAACATAATATTGTATAATTGTGATTTGAATTCTACTCAGCTTCTGGTTTAGGATCGGGTCTATTTTGAAAAGCGAGGGGTCAAAGTGCAATTTTTGTATGAAAACGGGATATTTAGCAATTTTTTTCGAAATATAAGTCCTTAAAAGACATTGTTGACTATATTTGGTATTTCAAGGGAGGGGTCATGACCCCATACCCCTCCCCCCCATTTGGATCCGCACCTGTTAAAACGAAACTAAAAAACCAAAGCAAAATAAAAAATCATGATCTCAAAGAAATTGCAAAGGATATATGAACTGAGATGTTTGTGAATAAAATGCCTTTGTGCACAAATCTAAAGTATAAATACAACGTTAAAACAACACAAATACGCAGGGAAACTGTAGACACGTGTTTCGGCGTTGCAAAGAACGCCTTTACCAAAACAAAAAAAATTGTGAGCTTCTGGATGCACACGCTCACCATTTTTTGCATTGATAAAGGCGTTCCGTGTAACGCCGAAACACGTGTCTGCAGTTTCCCTGTGTATTTGTGCTTTTTTAACGTTGTATTTTTACTTTATAAGATATTTGTGTAAGGAGTTAGGAGGGATTCATCTGTTAGGAGTTAAGCTTTTAAAGTATTCATTTAAATATGAGCTTGTCATACAATCCTCTTCAACATTCTGTTTTCATTCAGTAAGTCAAAACAGTGTTAAAAAATAAAATATGTAAATTAATAGGACAAGGATTGTGGGGGGGGGGAGTATGCTTTTTAGTCCTTGGTGATGATTTAAAAGTCAAGATGTAGGTGTCAACATGATTTTATTAATGGATTTTTTAATGGTTCTTTAAAAAAATTAATAAAGTAATAAAAATCATTTTTTGAAGAAAATAATTCAATGTTCTATGTTATTTTTATTCTTCATTTCCACAGTTAATATAATTCTATAATATTTTCAAATTATTTTATAATTTGATTTCTTTTATAATTTTTTTCTACTAATGGAAACTACGCAACAGGATTGAAAACGACAAAGCAGCCAAACTTGTTTTCATTTACAAATCACTGAATTTAGCTCCCGAATAGAGAAATATTTTTAAAATTTTCAGGAAAAATAAAATTATTGTGATTATCCCGTAGTCTAGTTCATATCTCTCTAACAATTCTGTAGTTGAAGGAGTAAAATATCCAAATTAACATGAAGCATTCTTTATGCGATTTTGATAATTAAAACAAGGAAAAATCCGTAAATTGTAATTAAATACTCTTTTCTACTAATTTATTAATTACTCTTATTTACATTTTTAGTTTTATGTAGTTTTCAATTTATACATAAAAGAAGAATCGGATTTATACATCTAACTTGAACAATTTAATTTGTTAATATCAAACATTCTTTATTAATCTTAAACTGAAAAAAATCTATTTAAATAAAACAAACCTGATTTAAAGAAAAAAAAATCTGATTTTTTTATTTAAAAAAAAATTGCGATTTCTATCAACCCTGTAACAATGCGATGAGATAGCGTATGAAATTTTTAAAAGTTAATTTCCAACTCTGTGTACAGCAAAAAAGAAAAAAATTGAAAGTAGGAAATGTTTTAACAATATTTTTAAAGATCTTTCTTCAAAAAACTATGTTCCTTGCATACCTGGTTAGTAATTCCGCTTTATTACCACTTGATTTAGCTCCGAAAACTTTTAATTTGACTTTTAACGAGGAAACAGTCTCCTTTTCGTCAACCATACCTTTTTTTAAACTTTAAAATGCATAACGCTTGAGAAAGAGCAATTCCTATAATTTATTAGTGTATCGCGTAATGAAAAAGCACTAGGCTCGAACTACCGGAAGGACACAATCCCAGTTGTACGTGCCGCGCTCCCTGGCGGCAAAGTTTGTCCCAAGCATGCCCTATAATAATAGGATTTTCATTTGATATTGAAAAAATGTGTTTCAGTCAATTATTAAATTGTAGAAACGTTTTCGCAAGCCATTTTCATTTGCTCCAACGAAGAAAGTTCCGTTAGGTCAAGAATTCAATCTACCTGTTTTTGTTTTTTAATTTCATTGAATTTACTTACATTCGTAAGGTTTTTTTTCTTCTTGTAAAGAAAAACAGAAGAAAAAAAAACTGATCCACCTCAATTGTCAATACGTAGTTTCAAATTTCCAAATTATTTCTGACACTATTTCGGGAACTCCTTTTTATCTTTCTTATCTTTCACCGCGAAGTGGAATGAATACAAATACAATAAATTTTTTAAAAAAAATCGAAGCTTTTACTTTCAAAAAGTGTTTAATAGCTTCGGCGAAATAAAGTACGCAATTAAGTTGGGTTCGAAATGTTGGCTGAAAAACGCTTTTAAATGTTGTATGACTTTTAAGTAAGAATTTACTGTCAAACCAAATTATTGTTAGTGTAAGGGCCATGCTCCACATCAGCGTAAAACGCGACCGAAAACTAAGGCAGAAACCGAAAATCCGGGTACTTTCCATAGGAACACCATTGAATCCATTTTACGCTTCTGCCTATTTTTTCTGCTTTACGTCGATGTGGAGCATGGCCCTAAGTCTATACCTCGAGTTTAAAAATTGGTTAAATGGTGATTCTTCGTCAAGATTTCTGCAAGCAGATTTGCTTTATTGAGTATCAAAATGAAAAATGATTTATTTTATTTTTATCATCCATCCCCAACTTGGAAAAAAGCTCGTCTTCTTCTCTCACCATCATGCTTTCTCTCTGTTCCTCTTTTTTCCTCATTCCTCGCCAAGGAGGTTTTTATTTTTCATGTCATTTAAAGTAGGATAAACCGGCCTGTGAATGAAACCTTAAGCGAATTTTAAATAAAAAAATTATAGTATCGTTAAAAATTGTCAAATTTGCGACATGACAGTAAATACAATTCAAATAAAATACCCAATTATTTTTTAGAAAATTAGGAGAACTCTTTTGGTCCTGCATCAGGTTTTATGGGGGGTAAAAACGAAAAAAGTATGCCCAAACCCAGTAAATGAACACCCCTACCAATGGACAAATGCAGCATTTTCTATCCGTTTTCTTTGTATAAATGTGTGCTACTTCTGCCAATTCACCACAAAAAAAAAAAAAAAAAAAAAAAAAAAGTTGTAAAACCTTATTACTTCCTTTTACGTAGTAAAGGAAGTATTGTGATCGCGAAAAAAAAATCACTCAAATTTGAGTCTAAATTTTGATTTTGCTCACCCCCGAATGAATGTTGAGTAGTTTTTTCGACCTATCAGCACGTGCATATATACCTACCAACATATAAGCAGCCGAAAAATCCTTTTCAACCTACCCCGAGTTAATTACGACGAGTTTTCTCGTGACGTCTGTGTGTACGTATGTGCGGATGTGTGTGCGGATGTATGTGCGTATGTATGTGCGTATGTGTCTCGCATAACTCAAAAACTACATGGCGTAGAAGCTTCTAGCTTGGTATGTAGGCTCTGAGGATGGTCTAGTTGTGCACCTCCCCTTGTGGTTGCGTTCGAATGTTCCCAAGGGGGTGTTTTACCCCTTTTTGGGGTAAATCAGTGTTAATTTCAATCCAGACTCAAGTAACATGAATTGGCGCGACCACTTGGCAATATGTCGCCAAGCTTTTGGTCGCCAAGTGTTTGGCGACATATCGCCAAGTTGGCGACAAATTTGGCGAAAAATTATTTTTTTAATTTGGGTTCAACTTGGCGCTATTGGCGATATTTTGCGAAAAATTCACTGAATGATATTAAAATCAGCAATATTTAGAAAACTAACCATTGTAAAATATTTTTTGCATTGTTTCGTGGCAGATTAGGGGAGTAAATATTTGAATTGTTACCTTGCTCACTCCAAGCACTTTTTTTAACACTTAAGGCAACTACTAAGAAATTTACACGTAAAAGAAAGTAGTGTGGGGTCCATACCAGATTTTTTTTTCTTTAAAATTACGAGGTATTCATTCACTGGAAGTGTTCATTCAGTGGTCGGTCTACCCTATTTAAGGTCTCTTTTGCTCCTTCGTTGTTGAGACTTTCCTACGCTGCTTTTCCTTCGCTTTCTCCAGGACTAGTTGATTCACGAGAAACTCCCGGGAGAAGGCTCCTCCCCCCCACCCCTCCTAGCCTGTTGATTAAGAGGGCGAGAAATTCCTTCACTACCTCTATCTTAATTGTTTGATTCCGGGTTTAGAAATTGATTTCTTCCAAGCATAAAGAAGCTGAGAATTTTCACTACTTTTTTGAGTGTAGTATATAATTGAATCGTTTATTTCGAAAAGGTAACATCTCTATTTTGATCTCCTCTGTCTCTTTAGAAAATTAAACAGCGCACGGTTATATTTTTGAATGTTATAATCAATGGTTATTTGGTAAATTATTGCAGTACTTGTGTACTTAACTAAGGGCATTTTTTCATTAATTATGAGATTCAAAAATATAACCGTGCGCTGTTTAATTTTCTAAAGAGACAGAGGAGATCAAAATAGAGATGTTACCTTTTCGAAATAAACGATTCAATTGTTGTTGCTGGTTTTTCATTCATTATTTAAAAAAAAAAAATTCTTTACTGAAACTAACTACAAAAAAAAAAAAAAAGAAGCTAAGGATTTGCTTTGGATTAAATAATACGCCATCCCACGACACTACAACAATGCGCAGTAAAACAAAATCAATTGAAATCAATGATTCTATTTTAGCAAAAAGTTTTTAAAAAATTATCACTGCAATTTATAACCTTAAAATTAATATCTCGTTTCTTGATTTTAATAACAAAAAAATTGTATCTTATACAATAGGGTGGAGCGAAAAAAATGAATTTTTGATTTTCGTAAACGGGTACCTTTCATTTACTGTGAATGAGGCTAAGTAACAATTCTGTAAAATATTTCACTTTTGCGACGTTATCTTTAGTCTGCGCATTTGGCCTAAAGTTTTGAAATTTTTGATTTTTTCTAGATTTTTCAAATTTTTTTAAAAAATATTGCAAATGAAAAAAATAGTAATGGGTGGTTATTAAATGGAAGAAAAAGGTTTGAAATATACAAGGAATTTTTTAAAACCATTTTAAATTATGATTTCATTCTGCGCATTAGGCCCAAATTTCTTAAAATTATCCGGAATTTCCGATATTTTCAATATTGAGCAAAAATTTTATAATTCAATATTTCCTCTCAATATTTACTTAAAGTGCCTTCAAAACATTTTCTTAATCATTTTGTTGTTTCTTTGAACTACTCAACTCTTTGCTTGCTCATTGAAATTGCCCAGGATTCACCACGAGGAAGTGGCCGCATTTTGGGTGCCACCCGCGCTCCCTTTGCTTCCAACCAATGAGTGAACACATTAACATTTCTTAGACAAGTCAGGAACAATAAAGTGTTTCTTTGAGTAGGAATTTGTTTGCATTGGTTTTGATGGATGCACTACAAAAACAGGAAACTACAAAGGTGTAATGCGGAAACTGGAAGAAAAACTTGTTGACCTCCGTAATGGAATATATATGCATGACTTAATTTCATTGTAGTTATGATGAACTTAATTTGCGGCATTCTTTTGCAAACGCTAGATGGACCTACCAGTGGACCAAAGTGATTTTTTGGGCCTGTTGGATGAAGCTAAACAACATGTTATACTTTCAAATCAGTTCAATAAGAACCTATAGAGTTTTTCATTGATCAGATCGATGGTGACAATAAAAATGATTTTAGTACTGAGCGACAGTAACTTCATAAGATGAGCAAAGTAGTTTTGACTGGGAAAATATCCAAAAAATTATGAAACAGAAGTCCAAGAAAGCTTCCACAAACCAGATGGTTGACTACAGCAAATATAATCTTTAGAATATAATTTTAAAAGAATTCGTAACTTTCGCGGAAAAGTGTCCTTGCTTTTTTATGATGAAGTGCAGACGTTACTAATTTAGCTATGAATTTGTGTGAGATTATAAAGAGTTACACTTATCTCTCCAGGAAAAAGCAGAAAATTGGTTTCACATTTATATTCAAAACAATGCATACTTTGCACCCTAGAAATATGCTGTTATCGATATCAATATTATAAAAATGTTTCTATGTATGTTTGTTCCTTGTAGAAATGCACAGTTTTCGTCGGATTTTCATCAAACTTGCCACAGAAGTTCCTTGATGCGTTAGAATTTATATAGGCAATGTTTCGAAATTCTAAAAAAATCCAAAAAGCTCAAAATTCAAATTTTTTGCCTCAATATGGTCATTTTCTTTCAATTTTGAACAAATAGAGTTAATTGAGATAAGAGTTTAAGCATACAAATCGATGAAATTCAACATAATTAATTAGGAAATTTTCCCAACAATGATTACGATTAACAATGAATTATCAATTTAAGGCTCACCTATTTCATTTTAGCATGAAATAAGTTTTTGTATTCCCATGTGGATAGAATGCTTTCAAATATTTTTTAGAACTATGTTGTATTAATAAGCACCTGTTCAACGCCAGGAAATAATCCAGTTAGTTCATAAGAGAGAGCGTAGAAAGAAACTTGTTTTAAATCGTATTATCAACGCTCAATATAGAAAACAAACAAGTTCAGATCCCAAAAATAGATAAAAATCTATTTTTATACATCACATACATAAATCAAAAATCAGAATACATCAATATAATTTCTTGTCATGATGTGGAAATTACAAAGCCACCTTTTACACGTTAAGTTAACAACACACTATTTACAAAGATTACTGGAAGCTGAGAATTTAAATATAATTTCTAAATGCGCTCTTTTTAAACTTCATTCAAGACTCAATCAGTTGAAAGAGCTGTCAAATAGGTCACAAGCTCTTTAAAATTGGTATGCAATCAAAGGAAAAGAAAAAGGTTAGTAAAAACGAGGATATCTGACAGAAATATTGATCAATTTACGACACAAAGGAACAATTTAACTGTTAAAGACGTATCTAAGAAATGTAAATGCGTGCTCGCATTGGTTGGAAGGAAGAGCTCACGTATAGGACTCGAAGTGCGCTCACCTCCTCGTGGTGAGTTCTGAGTAGTTTCCACATGAGCTAGCGAAGAGTTGCGCGGTTCAAAGTAATAAGAAAATGAATTAAATCAGGTTTGAAGACACTTCGAGTGAATATTGAGAGGAAATACTGAGTTAAAAAATGTTGAAAATATCGGAAATTTCAGAAAATTTGATGAAATTTGGGCCTAATGCGCAGACTGAAATCATAATTTAAAATGGTTTTAAAAAAATCCTTGTATATTTCAAACCTTTTTCTTCCATTTAATAACCACCCGTTACTATTTTTTTCATTTGCAATATTTTTTAAAAAAATTTGAAAAATCTAGAAAAAATCAAAAATTTCAAAACTTTAGGCCAAATGCGCAGACTAAAGATAACGTCGCAAAAGTGAAATATTTTACAGAATTGTTACTTAGCCTCATTCACAGTAAATGAAAGGTACCCGTTTATGAAAATCAAAAATTCATTTTTTTCGCTCCCTATTATACAAGGACGTCATTTCAAGTTTTCGGGTGGGGGGGGGGGGGGCAAAGGGTAAAATCACAATACAACTTCACCAGAAAACAACAAAAATTACGCCCACTTATATGTAAATACATTGATTTCTCAAAGTCATGGGGGGGGGGGGCAAATGACCACCCCCCCCTGCCCCCCCCTAAATGGCGGACCTGATCTTATAATTCAGCAATGAGAGTAAATTATATGTTCCTGGATATCCGGCAAAGCAGAATTCTGCCGAATAAAAAAAAGGGATTAAAATCTTATTCTTCGTTCCATGGAGATTAGGGTTGACAGCCTACTCATCACCAGAACGACGCTCGAACCAATCGTGCCAATTAGTCTTCATTTCGAGATGTTGTGCTATAAAGCAGTGCGTAATTAAAAAATAGTAGGGTCACCCGGGGCAATTCCTGGTCAGCAAGTTTCTGGGGTAATTCCTGGTCACAGTCCTTTTTATGTCTTAATAATCCTTCAGCAAAATGAAAAAAATCACAGAGGTACTCTGAACTATCTTCATTGCAATTCATTACTTAATTATGAGTTGACTGTGTATTTAGTTTGAAAAAAAAAATCTTTTTAAAATCTCTTGTTAAATTTCGTAAAACAAGATTGGCCTTAGTTTTGATACATTTGTACAAAGATCGTAATCAAACTCAAACTTCTGAATATTTTTCTTTTTCGTTTTTTTGGTCGAATTAGGTACCATGTCAGTTACTGAAAAATAGTTTTGGATTTATCATTATTGTTTTGAATAATTTGCAGGAAGGCTCCAAACAATGCCCCTGGCTACTGGGGTAATTCTTGGTCAGTGGGGTAATTCCTGGTCAGTCCTTTTTTTAATATTTATGGATTATTATTTCACCTATTATTGACATATGTTATTGATTTAAACCATATGTAACTCTGTGAGCCTTAACTGCAAAGTTAACTGTAACCGCAATGCAACATTCTTATCTGTTAATGATAAGTATACAATATACTGAATTTTTCTTTGTTAAATTTCATCCAATTATTTTATAAGTTTTAATAATTATTCTTAATTATACTAAGAAAAATGCTTAATTGTAACTGCATTGTACTATTCACTTAACTGTTCACCTTAACCTGTTCATAACAGACAGAAGCATGTGCTCAGTGTGTATGGTGCATGTGCACCATATTTTTTATGGACCTATATATTTGGTAGGTGAAGATTCATTCACAACAGATATAAAAGCTGTAGCTATTGCATACAAAGTGTATAAAAAGTATTTTGGCTAAGTTTTATTAAGTAAAGCTATTATGTTGAAAACAATTGCATTCTTCCTTAAAAAACTAAATACAGTGTTTAATTAGCTATATATATAAATAAATTCTTTATCTAATTAGTTTAATAACTTGTATTAATAATGTGCTTACAAAATGTATGCATTTTCATCAATCATTTGAGTGACCAATAATTGCTCCGTAAGTGACCAGGAATTACCCCATCTCTGGGGTAATTCATGGTCACTAATTAACGACAATTACTCAAGTTCATTATGTATTGTTGATAGCATGAATATTTTATTCGATGGACATCCCAATGTGCTTCCTCCATACCAAAATTTGTAACTTTAACTTAGATAGATTTTGTGATAATTGGATGTTAATGCTTTTTGACCAGGAATTACCCCAGGTGACCCTATAAATTCCATTTTATGTCGAAGCAACCAAACTGGAAATTGTCTCATTATTTTTTGCCGAAACCAGGGGGGGGGGATTTTTTGAATGATGGCTTGCCGATGAAGTTTCATTAAGTATTGAGAAAGTTGTGACGTTGGCATAAAACAACATCATTGTGAAGTAATATTAGGTTGGTGCGTATGAAATGTCGGATTCTTAAGTAATTGTATAAAACTGCATATCTTTCTTCAAAAGCTGTTTATTCAATCAAAGTATGCTCCGTTCGCTTCAATACACTTCTCCCAACGAGATTTTAAAGCGTAGATGCCTGTCTTAAAAAAATTTTGGTCTTTAGAATTAATAAACTCTGATATCGAGTTTTTTAGACTGTCTTCATTTTCATAGTGTTTGCCCCTGAAAAACAGCTCTAAATGCTTGAAAAAATGAAAATCGGTCGGCGAGAGATCCGGTGAATATGGTGGATGCTGCAAAACTTCATATTCCAGTTCGTTCAGTTTCGCAATTGTTTTGTGTGTCGGCAGAATTCATATCGGCAATAAACTCAAAAGAAATAACAAAAGGGAAGACCTTCGAGAAAACCTATTTTGCTGAAATGAGTCTCTGGCAATGGACAATACGACTATGAATGAGGTTATGCCAAAGACAAAAGTATAACGAAAACAGGGA
The DNA here is from genome assembly GCA_038373865.1 of Uloborus plumipes. NCBI lineage: Eukaryota > Metazoa > Arthropoda > Arachnida > Araneae > Uloboridae > Uloborus > Uloborus plumipes. The sequence continues at coordinate 2,036 of JAXGGA010021389.1, read as the reverse complement.
GACAAACGTCCGCATGAAAGAGAATCCGACATTTCATACGCACCAACCTAATATATACTACTGTCCAAACTTCTTCAGTAAAACCTTCCGCGCATTTATTCATGCGTCAGGTCTTCTTTGATCTTACCAAAATAGGGGTGGTAGGTAAGATAACAATAAGTGGAAGAATAGAAAGAAACACATTCTGAGCCGTATCAAACAACGTAGAACGATGCTAATTTCAAATACATAGTTTAGTCGAATATGTCAAAAGGCTAGCAAATGCAAGTTTTAGATTGAAAACTTCGAAAGTTCCAACTCACTACCCATCACCCCTTTTTTAAGTGGAACGATTCTCAAGTGCTAGGCGCGGTTTTCACGGACAGACACACGGACAGTATACTAGCTGACCCGCGCTTGACAGCAGCAATTCAAAAAATCCATTTTTTTACCGTAAAAAACAGGTGAAAAATAATAACAAAATCATAATGTTGCTTTTTTTTTTTTTTTAATTAGTCAAAATGCCGCCTCCTGGCTGCTGCGCCAGTGGCAAGAACCGCTCCTGCCAACTGCTAGGTATGTCGCCGACCCTGCTTCATTTCATTAACTTTTCTCATAGCTTACATTTGTCAATTCTGTTCAGCAAAAAATCTCACTGAAATCCGAGGAAACATCTCAAAAATATCTTTGAAATGCTTTTTTAAAGAATTTTAATATGACTATGCTTTCAATTACACATTTCCGTATAATTGGAAAATATTATTCAAAGAAATATTTCTTGGTAACTTGTATTGCATTTCCAAGACTCTCTTAAAATATTAAGTCAATATTTTGTCGAAATGAAAGTGTTTTTTCGTCGAAATCATTTCTACTTTATACTTGCGAGAAATAACTCGGCTGTCGAAGAGAAGAAAAATGTACACTTGAAAACATTTGAATGTATAAGGATCCAATTTAATTAGTACCCAAACTGTAGTATTTAAGAAAAACCGTAAAGAAATATTCAATTTATTTTAACAAACTTCACGGTGCATTTTTTAGCAGAAAAGACGCATGAAATTAATTCAGATTTTTATCGTATTTTGAGAAATGTCCTTTATTTATGACTTTAAAAATTTACATTAATGCTATTAGAAGTATGTGTTTCAGTTTCCAAAGCGATTTTCATGCTTTGTGAAGTGTGTCTTTAGTTTCAGGTGTTGAAGATTGGCAGTATAGCGGAATTTAAAGGAGAGAGGCAGGGGCACGGCCCACTCTCAAAGAGGCAAAACTAAGTTAAATCTGTCATTAACAGATTTTTAATTTATTTTCCCAAGTTACCCGCCACGGCTTTACCTTTTGTAAAATTTAAAGTATTTTCTCTGTTGTTGTTGTATCCGTAATTCATGAATTAAAAAAATAATTATGTCAAATACAATGGTAAATTAAAGCGCAATTTGAGCCGAAATTATAGGGAAAAAAAGCCACCTTTCCCTATAATTTCCTCCTGCCTTGCGCCCTGTCCTCTCAAATTGCAATGTTTTATTTCTTTGGCTATTTTTTAAATAAACCCTAGGTGGAGCATTAAAACTCTACAACTACGAGTACGGAAGCGTTCGCACTTGGCGAGATTAGCCATGCTTAACGTAGCCTGAAATGTTTGTTATTTTAATTATTTTCTGTTTAAAACGAAATTCTAGTTTCAGTTATTATTCAACAGCGACGAGATGGCCGGTGTCAATCAAATGAGAAAACGAGCCTATTAACGGCTTATTCCTTAAAATAGGTAGAGAAGGGAGAAACTCCAGTGTGCCGTATTTGCAAGTTTAGCGACATTTTGGCGAAGTGATAAGTTTTATGAAATATTAAATAACTAGCGGTACCCGCACGGCTTTGCCCGTGGTATAAAATTAAAAGTTCATTTGTAAAAAAATGATATAGCAGAAAAAAATACTCTATTTTAGTTATAATTCAACTATAATTCCTTCAAAGTATGATATAAAAATTTGGTATGGACCCTACACTACTTCCTTTTACGTGTAAATTTCTTAGTAGATGCCTTAAGTGCTAAAATAGTG
>JAXGGA010021388.1:0-16673 GCA_038373865.1 Uloborus plumipes | reverse complement strand
ATTCTTGTAGTTTGGAATTATGTGTTGGAACTTGTTTTCCAAATTACTATGCTTTATTTCTTAGTTTTGCATTTTCACAGAGAGGTCTGTATTTTATTTGTCTATTTTTGTGTAACACAAAAAAAAAAAGATTGAATTGAAAATCACGACCTGCAATTTTTTTTTAATTTTCTTGGATGCTGCATAATGCAAAGGAAAATTAAATTATGACAATTATGAAGCTAATGTAATTAAGTATTAAAAATTAAGCAGTAGTTATTTGATTTATGACTCAGTACACAGGAAATCAATATCGAATTTAGTTAGCATTCTACTGATTTTAGATCAACCAAGGTTTTTATTGGATTATACTGTGCACACAGCAGAGCCATGGAAGCAATTTAATGAAGCTTTACAATTTTATACCTTATAATTATGAGTTAGATTTCTTTTCCAAACGACTATTTTTCAGCTCTGAACTTTTCATTTCCAAAGAGAGAGCTGCATTTTATTTTCATTTACTTTAATGTTACATAATACACTAATGAAAGAATGGCAATTATTGGGCAAATAAGAAAATGCAATTAATTATTAAAGATTCACTCCTTGTTCATGATAAAGGTAAAAGGAAGTCAAAGTCAAATTCAATTAACATTCTGTTGGCTTTGACCACCAAAGGTTTTTAATCATATTTTTCAAACCAGAAAAACCAAGAGAGTCTAATAATTATAGCGAAGTTTTCAGCTAGAAAATAACCATGTACAGTAGATATGTACTTTCTTTTATTTTTAAGTAATTCAATAAGGTCATTGAAACAAGTTATAATATAGCTTTACAGTAAAAACCATGAGTGCATTCCCAATTTAAAATTATAAACGAGAAAAATGTTCGCATGTACTAATTTAAACTCCACCAATATAATGCTCACATTCCTTTTAGGCTGCAGATGTAAAAATGTAACGAAAATACTTTTTTTTTCCCATTTCAGTAGTTGAACATTCATTCTTGCGTAGGAAATCCATTAAAAGCTTGATGGAAAATGGGCATTTCCTACGTTTGCAACGGCTTAAGAAAAATTGTAGAACCGGCACTGAGCGAAGTAAACAATCTCTCATCTGCCGAAGACACAATATTTGGCACTCATAACTGTCTATTACAATCTAGAAGGGACACAGCATTCATTAAACACAACACAATAAAAAGCTATAAAAGAAGTTTGAAGAATATTATTGAACCTGACAAAAACACCGATCATTGCTTTCGCCAGCATACTACCGTAGCGAAAACGTAAACAAAGTAGCAAAGGGCACAGTGACGTCAGGCCAATCGCGTTGCGTTTTCGCGTCACGTGACTTTTCGTCAATTTCCTCTCACTTTAAAATTGAATAATAATTAACACAAAGCTTTTTTTGCATGGAATAGCATATTTTCGGAAATAGTGAGTCATAATTTATCGAAATTAACTTAAATATTGCATATTCCTCACATGTGCAAACTGCTCATTTTTTGGAAAAAATCTGAGAGGTCCTGAATCACAGGCGTGACACTCTCGGATTCTTGCTCTTAATATCTACTCTTCTAATTAACGGACAGAAACGTGCTAAAACTTTTCTTTTTCAGAAAAAAAACCCTTTCCAGCGATATATAATGTTTTGGGCTGGGGGAAGGTTTTCCTCCCTCAATTACGGCGGATACACCGAAAATGAGACTAATTAATTAATTTAAAAATAACTAATTCGAAATTTAAAATTAGGCTTTCGAGGTGCATTTTACTGGGATACGTTAGAATTTTTGTGCCAAGTTTCAGGTCTGTAGGTGCTGTGGGGGCTTCTGGCCAGCGGTTACAAACGAAAAAACAAACAAACACCGTCATCTTTATATATATATAGATGACATCCTTCGCAATCTCATCGTTCAAGTTTTTAAAATTATTTCTCGCTTCTCAGTTTATGTTAATAGCTGCTTTTATTTCTTCTTATAAAATGTCTTTTTAACTATTATATCGTAGGCAAAAAAAAAAAAATTAGTTCGAAAGTATATCCCCTCTGGTGTCTATATTACACTGCAACGTTTCTTGACAAAAAACATCGTGACGTCAGCGTGACGTTAGCCTATGAAAAACGAGCTAGATAAAACGTCACAGCCTACTTGGCGAATTAGAGGAGATAGCTGACTGCTTGTAAGCTCTCATTGGCTCCGCCCGTAGTGACGTTCAGTGTCAAGTTAAGTTGCTGTCTAGTACAGCATCCTTTTTTGGTGACGATGTTTTTTAATAAAAATGTTATATTTTACATGATATTTTTCAAATTATTTTTCCTGTTCATTAAACACTATTTGTAACCAATGTACAAAATATCTTTGGAAAAAAAGAAGTTGAGCATTAGTGGGTTAACCATTGTCATTCATTTCTTGAAACGTATCTTTTCCTTAGCAACTGACGAGCGGCTTTTAAAACTTCATGGGAGATAGTTCGGATATCTGACCAGGGGTGACTCGAACTAAAATTTTTGGGAGGGGGGAAATTATCAATTTGCCGAACAAAGTTCCAATTGTACCGAATGATAAAATAGAAGCATGCACATTGCACGCGTGTCGTACATGCATAACATTGAAGGGAGAAAAAACATTCGACATCTTTTAACAACAATTCTAAAAACTAACAAGAAGTTCTGTCAAGAACTAAACGAGCCTACTTTCCCGTACATCGACATCGGCATTCTAGCATCTGATCATTATTCTCTTGATTATCTAAGACTAAAAATTATGTCAAACATACCTTTTTAGCACTTGAAGCTGATTTCTAAAAGCAAAATATACCCCTCTCATCAGATGAAATACACACATAAAAAGTAAATAAATGAATAAATAAAGTTTTGTCGCACCTTTTAAAGAATGTAACTGTTACAGTTCTTCCGTAGAAAAATTCCTCAATTGTTTTCAAAAAAAAAAAAAATTAAAAGTACAAAGTACATCAAAACACATTTTATCAAAGAAAGAAAAAAAAAAAAGAAAAAAAACTCGTCCGTTGATAAAATGTCTCGAGTTTCACTTTTAATCCGTTGCCAGTTGTTAAATATAAATAAAGAATAAAATGCCCTGGTGAATGAAACATTTTTGTTACAAAAAAAATCGTCTGCCAAAAATAATAATAATAATAATAATAAATTCAATAAAACAAATGAATAAATAAACAAAAAATCGTCTGCACAGTCAGTCATTTTTTTTTCGGACTGTTTACTCAAAAGTTATTAGGGGTGACAGCTTGCTTGAGCGGTTCAATGTTGAACGAAAAATTGTTCAAATCGGAAATGTAAATACGGGAATGAAGTATCCTTGAAAAGTTCTTTCCAACAAAAAAAAGTTTGTTCAAATCGGACTGTTCATTAAAAAGTTAGTATCGCGGGACCGGTTGTTTGAACGGCTCAAATTTGAACCAAAAATTGTTCAAATCAAAAAATCAAATATGGGAATGAGCTGTACTCGCCGAGATCTTTCCAACAAAAAAAAGTTTGTCCAAATCGGACTGTTCATTCAAAAGTTATTAGGGGGGGACAGACAGACCGACCGACCGACCGACACACAAATTCCCCATCTCAATACCCTACTTTCAAATTTTTAATTTTTCGATATTCATTTTACCTTTTTATTTTTTTCACTTGGCGATATTTTTTTTTTGACTTGGCGATATTTTTTAACTTGGCGATATTTTTTGGACTTGGCGATATTTTTTAGATGCATTAAGCTACTTTTAATACTTTTTTCGTCTTTCTTTTATTTTTAACGGGAAAGTAGGCTAAAAAGGACAAAGAATCTCAATGCCGCAATATTGTCTTAACCCATTTATGCCCAGGAGCCTGGAGGTACACAAACCTGTAATGGGTACCGTAAAATGGGGTGAATCGGAACACTTTTCAGCTTTGATTGTAAAAAAAGTAGTTAAAAGATTTTTTTATTTCGATTTTTTAGGTGAAAACTTTGGTCTTGCTTTGCTTTTGATACTCCAAGTAAAGACAAAACATTCCGAACAGTCTTTATTTATATATATAGGAATTTAGGGGTGTTCCGCGAATCACACCGCTGATAGGGGTCAATCGGTACACTTGTTAAAATTTTTATTTTTTTTCAATTTAATCTGTGATAGGTCTCACAGAAATGAATAATATTGATGGGGGAGAATAAGAACTGATAGTTACTGTCAAATAAAAGTTTATTTTCGATACCAGTAAAGGTTTATAATATGTCAGAATTAAAAATAATTTTGAACTTATGAAAAATTAAAATTAATTTTAAGAAATGCTTTTGAATTAAATCACAAAGCTTTAACATAAATTGAAATCACTCATATCGTCCACAAATATGTACTTGGCCTTAAAACTAGCAGTTGTGGCTTTACTTAAGTTTTTTCATAACATCTTCTGGGATGAACGCTGCCTTTTCTTTAGTTTCTTAAAACCACTGGGTTTGGGGATTGTCCTGTAAGATTTTCCTACTCATTTATCACTGTCTGTGTGCTGGACTTTTGCTACATAAAGTCTGTATGACTTTCCCCCATGTATTTTAGGTAAAAAGAGGTCTCCTGGAGCAAAAATCTTTTAAATCTGCAACTTTCTGTCATTCTAAGATCTAGTTGCTCACGAGAAGAGATAAACAGTAATAAATCCTTGTTCATCTCTTGACTAGAGAAATTGGGGTTAGAATCTTGATTTTTCAAACAGTTTCCTTTAAATAAGGTTGAATTGGAACAACAGAACCAAGTGTTCCGATACACCCCGCAATTTTTTTTCCTATGCCATTTTTCAGTATTCTTCATTTTTATGACACAATTTTTAAAAAATTTAAATTCTAATGTGGTATTCAGTTGCTCAAATACATGCATAATTGAAACATACCACTCTTAGGTTTAAATTATGAGAAGGTTTGGACTTGCATATGAAGTTTTGCAGTCTATGAAAATGTGATGTTTTCTAGCATTCTACGTGCAGTTCTCCATATAATGCAGTAACGTCGCCAGATTGATAAAAGTATATTTTTCCTACTTCCTATGATCGTACCTTTCTAAAAAAAATTAATGGCGAAAAATACCCAATAGTATATTTATGAAGAATTTCTTTGTACGGTTGGGAAGTTTTGTTCCGATTGACCCCGCTGTTCCTATACACCCCATTTTACGGTATATCCTTTTACTAAAGCTGTTTTCCACAAGTTAAATAGTCCTTCTTGAGAAAACCAGTTCGAGCCACTAGTTGGACATTAGAGTTTATTTATTGATAGCTATTTTCAGACAAATCAGTCAAGCAACAATCCATCATGGGTAGTCACAGAAAGTAAGTGTTTTTCGCGAATTTATTTTTCATAAAATGAAGCTATTTTAAAATGATTTGCTTAAAAAGATGCCTTCTGTCATGTTACTTTGCACAAGTAAAGTCAAGTAAGGTCGTATTTTGCTTACATATATGCAAAATATCTCATAAACAGGACGTTAAATAACTTCATAAATATGGCAACGGCAATCTATTTTAAGCTTAAAATGTATGTAAACCATTCCAAGTAAGAGTTAAGCAGATAAAAATTGAAAAAAATTGTTAAAAAAAACTTGGGCACAAATGAGTTAAATTGCCGAATCGTCATCAAAATGTGCCGAATACGGAAATTGTTGGGAGGTCACAGTGACCTCCCATCGGAGCGCTACTGTTTCTGACGTTCTCTTTTTCGAATTGCTCTCCTTGCGAATGACGCACCGACATTGTACCATACGCCATTTTGCCCCGAGCGCCATTCCAAGCATCTTCTTCAACAAACGGAAATAAAAACATCAGCACACAACTCTCTCGAAACGCCAAATCCCCCACTTCGCTTCATTCTTCGCCAAATAAATCCGTCCGCTTTTCGAGTCTCTAATTGGGAGTCATGAGGACCCGGATAATGAGAGAGTTTATCCCCCCCACCCCCTTCTTTGATCATAACGCAGTTTCTAATCTCAGACGGACCGTTTAATGAAAAGGTTTTTTTGCTCGACAAACGGCCTTTTCGTAATGAGCGCTCGCAAATCCGGGTATTTTGTGTTTCCGAAAAGAGAGCTGAAAAAGCGAAATGCAGGGAACACAATGAAACAATGGAATTTTCATTGAAAGGGGCATAAAATTTTCAAGACCTCAAGTTTTTCTTTTTTACAAGTAAGGTCGTTTATTTTTCCGACTTACCTTTGGTACATAAATAAACGAGTGGACTTTTTTTTTTTTTTTTAAAGATTTCATCATTTAAGATTGTATAATGAATTTATTAGATTTATTTATTTCACTCAACTTTTCAAACCTGTCAAACCTATCTATTTCGAATTTCACGGGATAGAAGAAAAATTCGAGATACGGAGCTTTCGAGATACACAGGTAAAATTTACAAAGGTAAATAAGCAGGTAAAATAAGCAATTAGAACCAAGTCAAATACTTTTTGATTGTTTTGCATTGATATTGTTGAAGATTTTACTGTACGACATGTTGTGAGTTCACGTTTTCTAATTGAATCGGCAGTTTGAAGAAGGGAACGAAGACCAAAATTTCAAAATTGGGTTTTTTCGTGATTGTATATCTCCTACTGTGGATACACATGTTAGTGAGAATGGAAGAACAAAAACCAACTTGGTTTTAATTCTTTTATTCGCACATACATGTGTATCCACAGTAGGAGATATACGATCACGAAAAAACCCAATTTTGGTCTTCGTTCCCTTCTTCAAACAGCCGATTCAATTGTGATGACTATATCGGTAGCGAGCGAATGCATACCTTTAAGTACGAACATAGTCTTTGAATGATTGTGCAAAAGATGATTTTTTCTCTCCAAGTTGTACCATCGATAAAGGTGGCTGGAGATGAAATTCAAAAATGAGTCGTCAAAATTCGAGATAGAGGTTTTCGAGAAAAATCATTCGAGATAAACAAGAGAAAAAACATTAAATGTATGCATTAAAAGCAGGGAAATTGAAAAAATTTCGACATAGAGAGGCTTTCTTGTTAAGCAGGTTCGAGATACACAGGTTCTACTGTCTTAAAGTTTCAGAGCCTTCGAGTCAGATTCCGCCTATTGACTCAGACCGGAAACCCCCAAACCTTATAACTCCGACTTCGCTGCTATGGCAGAAATGCAGGCAACTACCAACTCCTGCCTGCTCATTTCCCTTTAGAGCGTTCGACTCCGACTCTGCCCGTCGACCCCAACTGACAACTCTGACTCGGCAGCCAGAGAAGAAATGCAGGCGAGAGAAAATTAATCGAGAGACTCCTACTACGATTCATCGACTGACTCCGCAATTATGGCAGGAATGCAGACTGGGAAAAAGTAACTGATGCTTAAAAGAAGAAAGAACGTGGCAGTCGATTTTTATTTGTTTTGTTTTATTTATCGTTTTTACTTTATTTTTTGTAGACTTTTTTTTCCCAACCAAAAGTATTTATTTAAGAGAACATTTTTTTAATATATATTTGTATTTTTCTGATTATTTATTTTTCATTATTGGCATTGGATTACAAATGAAATTAGAGACGTTTTATTCACGAACGACATTTCTTGATAAAATGTACTTGCTGTTATTTTTTTTCTTTTTTTTTTCAGGGATATTTCTTTTTTATTGAAGAAATATAATTGGTGCATTTTTAACTAGTGCTAATATATTCGTTTACTTACATTTTACGTATCTATTTCTTCAGATGAGAGAAGCATGTTTTGTTTTTAGAAATCAGCTTTAAGTGCTAAAAAGGTTTCTTTGACATAATTTTCAGTCTAGAATGTTGATCAGATGCTGAACTGTCAATGTCCGTAAACGGAAAAGTAGGCTCAAATAGTGCTGGGAGGCACTTCTTGGTCTCATCAAACCATGGGGGTATTAGGGGGGCGGGTAATGTGCGCCCGTATACAGAGGCACCCGACCTAGTCAGGGGCGCCCCGAGCTTAAAGTTTTGGGAGGGAGGAATTTCTGAATTTGCCGAATGAAATTCCGAAATGTGCCGAACCATAAAATACGAGTATATACATAGATCTTATACCATTACTTAGTGATAAAACACAATAGGTACAATTAAAAAAATCGCGCATTCACAAATTTTTCTTCAGATGATTGACAAATATTTGAACTTTGATGAACAACAACGGGAATGTTTTTTGAACAGTCAAAACGATTGATTGGATAATTTATAAACTGTTTTTACATTTTATTTAATGAAACAAAAATATGTTGCATATATTACAAATTAAAGCATGTTGGTCATTTGATAGGTTTCTGCGACAACCGAATTGAGTTTTATTTATCTGGTCTTATTTTCAGAGGAAACAAATGTATATAAAAAAGGACGATTGGCAGCTACTCACGCAAAAAACAAACAAAAAAAAATATTGCAATACTATTCCTGAATTTGCCGAATCCTCAGTCTGAAGGTGCCGAATGAGGAAAACTTTTGGGAGATCCCAGTGACCTCCCTTCGGGGCGCTCCTGGGACCTAGAGCTGAAACTTGTTCTACTTGAGTTGATTCGCCGCGATGAAGGCGACCGATCGATTGATTCGAAAAAGAAAAAAAAAAGGGGGGGGAGACAACCGAAGGATAACCACCAACCTGTAAAGTAAACAGCGGAGTTGAGGTGTTTGTTGCTTTCGCTCTCTTCAAAAGATGAAAGCCCGAACGCAGCGTTGCGCGTGCAAATATAAATAATCTCATAAAAACGCTACTCTGCGAGAAAAAAGAAAAACCTCATCAATGCAAGAAAGCTCGCAAAGGAGGAAAAGAAACGGTTCCTGAAGTTCTGATATGTATTCATCTTTTCTTTCTTTTTCTTAATACGCTTTTATTAGTTTCACATGTGGGTTTGTTTGCATGTATGTAACTCTGAATATATATATATATATATATATATATATATATATATATATATATATATATATATATATATTAAGGTGATTCAAAAAAAATTTTTTTTGAATTTCTCTGGTTTTACCCCGCAATTTTTTTACACTATTCATGAATGTGATGTATGTAAAATTTTAGCTCAATTGAATAACATTTAGAGGTCGCTCAACGCGATCGAATTCTGTTGAATATTAGCAATTTCGAGAGTTGGAGTATATAGCTTCATTACCCGAAATAATATTATTCTTCATATAAAATGGAATAACTTAAAACGTTAGTTTACTCTACTAAGTAATTAGTCAATAAAATAATAGCTCAAAGTGAGTTGTAACGATTACCCCCCCCCCCCGCTCCAAAGCTGCATTATCTCTTACCTGAGTTTGGGTAGAAAATGCAGCTGCAAGCTCGTGCTGTGGTTTCTGTTTTCTTTTCGGTTGTTTGAGGTGTATGAGTTTATTTGGCTAAAACACCTAGCATCCACTCTAGACAGGGCCCAGTATAAGTGACAGAAAGCCACTTTGATAGTAGCTGCTACAGTACAAAGTATGGGTCAAAATGGGGAGGATTTGACAACGTCCATAAAACGGTAAAGGCAAACTATTCGCTCTGAATTGGCCGTTAACTTACAAAAGTCGTTTAAATCTAGGACTTCCTTTGATAGTTCACTGGAACGAAACACTTATGTAAAATATATTGGGAAAATGAAGGATGATCGGCGGGTTTCATACCAGTATTAGTATCAGGACCACAAGCATTGATGATTTACTTCTGGGTTCAAGTAAGTTAGTCAGGCATTGAAATTGCTACGGAAAATGCTGCTATACGATAACCAGTTAGATAAATGGGAACTTACTAAGCTCGTACGTGGTATCTGTTTTAATACGACATGCATTGCCGGTACTAAAGTTGGAGCATGTTTGAACTTGGAAAAAAAAAACTAGGGAAGCAACTTTTATATTGTGCTTTCAGCCATTATATTTTAGACATTGTGTTTTCTGTGGTAGTACAACCGAAATCTATTCTACTCTTGGTCTCTCGGTATTTTAACCGATAAACCAAGAAATAGGTAGAATTGGGGTATTTGATTGCGTGCAATGTCAGATGCGATGTTCACGCAATTGCGTGGAACCATCCACTGCCATTGGATCTACAATACTGCTTTTTAAGCGGTTTTAGCAATCATAGTCCAGAATAAAACATTCTAATTTTAAACCTGGAGTGAGGAACGATGAGGTTGAGGAGTTGGTAGCACATTCAGAGGAACGTGCAACTAGTAATGGAAGTTGCGCAAAGTTAACTTCTGATGACCCATTTAAAAGATGTGTAAGGAAGATACTAGAGCTTAGTGCGATTTTCTTGAGCATAGCACCTTCTCTTGGTGTATGTTTTCGTGTCCCAGGAGTGGTTACTCGTGTTATTTCTGTGTTAATGATTCTTTATGGCTTCAAGTTATGGATATTTCCCAACCAGTTCAAACTTGCAGCTGGACAAACAAAAGGTATTCGTAACATATGAATGTGATTTCTTTCATATTCTTATCATTAATGGGAAATAATATCTAAGAGCTGGGTTCCCAGCAACCCTTTTTGTGCAAGCACTAAGAAATGATTTGGAATATTTTTAGCGTCCTTATTCATGTAAAGAAGAAACTCAAAATATATCAGCTGTTTGATCCTGAGCATTCGAATCTTTAAGATAGCTACCAACAAGGCTTTATACTACCAAAGAAACTGAGGATTGTAAACGACAATACGGAGCGTGGCATGGCCCTTATTGAAGCATTTGTTAAGACTATCACTAACGACGAAAAACAAGGACAGTGTCTTCTTCAAGTGGTACAGGAACACAGAAAAGGTTTCAAAGTTGCAAAAAAGTAACCTTAAAAAGTATTGCACGAATTAATGAGCGAATTACATATATTTAATGTATTTAAATTTGTTTTTTATATTTTTTCCATGTTTGATTAGTTTTCATACTTTTCTGCATTTCATTGGTTTTTTAGATATGGGTGATTCTACGGTCAATGCGTTTTTTGTGTCCCCAAAGAAAAAATAATCTGTTTAATTTCACACTCATTATATCACTAGTAGCTGCTATTTTTATGATTGTAAAGGTAAGGGCCAGACGAAATTTCAATATTTGGGGGGTTTATCGATACCAGGGGAAAATGCGTTGCCAGGGGAGTGACACATTTGGCAGAATTCTGGTTTGATTTACTATTATTTCACTTATTTTTCGGTGTAAAATCATAGTATGGACTCATTTCTATAAGACTTGTATTCAAAAAATTTTATCACGTTGTAATAAAATAAAAAAATCAATCTTGAAAACACGACATGTTGCATACAAGTCGCACCGCTAATCCCAAATAAAAATACTTCCCGTATTATTTACGTTCATTCAAATTGCTTTCACAGGGGCAATTAAAATTAAAAATGAAATTAATTATGCTTAAAACACAGTTTTGATGTATATTTACCCTTTTTTGGAACAAAACTGCCAGGGGAGTGACGCCAGAGAAGTGACAAAATCACACATTACCTATGAAAACAACATCACGCGTTCTTCTTACCAGAACTTCACGTAAACCGTGATGTCTGCACACAATAAGCATTACATTATACATACGCACACTTATGTAACGATGAAATATAAAAAGTTATACTTACCAGGGGAAATACTACAGCGACTGGCGCAATACGCTTTGAGGCACCACTTTCAACGAGAACCGATGCAATAATATTCGAATTTTTTTAAAAACTCTTAGCTTGCTTTTAACTTTACTCAGTATTACACTGGTTATTCGCAATCAACATCATTTTTATGCATTTTTTATGCGAAATTTCAGTCCTTGAAGTTCGCCAGGTGAGGGTGACACTGTTGATATGGCCCGTTGAAAAGTGTATTTTTTTTAAATAATAAATATTTTTTCAATGTTTACTGATGAAATATGTTTCTCTGTTAATGTAAGTGTATGATTATGGCAAAAAACATTATGCCAAGTTAGCAAAAATTGGACGTCGAACATGTTTGTATAAAAACTGGTATTTGGACAGGCCAGGGGAGTATACATTTATGACTATTTTCAGCTATAAATGCTAAAATAAAATAATTGTAGTGAATTAATTGGGTGGTCTATATAAAGCATAATAGTCTTTAATGCTTAAGCATATAAAAACATTAATAAAATCAGTTTTACATGAAGTTTTTCCATTGGCCCTCTGAATTCAAATAGCGTAGAATCACCCATATATAGTTCATTTTGTGATATCACGCTTTTTTCTTCGGAGATATAAAAAAGCAATAAACTTTATTATTATTATTATTTACGTTATACAAAGGCTGCTTTTTTCTATAGATATCATTTACGATCACGTTTTTGTCAATATCACGAAATTTCAAGGCGTTTGAGCGACCTCTAAATATTAATATATTTTGCCAAAATTTTGCGCAAATAATCAGTGTATATAGTGGCACAAAATAAGAGTGTAAGACGCACAAAAATACAAAGTTTATTTTTTTCCATACATTTCTGAATCACCCTAATATATATATATATATATATATATATATATATATATATATATATATATATATATATATATATATATATATGTTTGCTTGTTCCTTATAGTTTGCATCAGATTTTCATCAAACTTGGCAGAGAGGTTCCTTGATGCACTAGAATTCAGATAGGCGGGGTTTTGAAATTTCTAAAAAATCCAAAAAGCTCAAAATTCAAATATTTTGCCTCAAAATGGCCATTTTCTTTCTTTTTCGAATAGATAGAGTAATAGAGATAAGCCTTTAAGCATACAAATGGATAAAATTTGACACATTTAAATAGGAGTATTTTCCAACAAAGATTACGATTAACAATGCATTATCAATTCAAGGCTCACCAATTTCGTTTTAGCATAAAATGAGTTAAAAACAATTACTGCTACAATTATTTGTATTCAACACTATTAGGAACCACTATGTTGTATTAATAAGCACCCGGGAAGAGCCCCGGGTAATAACCCTAGTAAAAGATAAAATTCACGTTCTTTACAAATATAAACGTAATATATTTAATACTACTAGCTGCGTAGCCCGGCGTTGCACGGGCTGTAATGTAGTGAAGGCAGTTTGAGAAAACTACTCGCCACCAAGGCGGCTCGCCTTTAAAGAAATGAGGAAAGTTTAAACAGTTTACTCGCCGTCAAGGCGGCTCGCCTTTACAGTAGCGAGGAAAGTTTCGATTCACTACTCGCCGCCAAGGCGGCTCGCCTTTAAAGTACCAAGGAAAAGTTTAATAAACTACTCCCCGCTAAAGCGGCTCGCTAAAAAGCTTTCCTGCATCAAAAAATCAATCGAATTATTTGCACATGCTTCCTCAAAAATAAAGACGATGTCAAGTAGCGCATACTTAGCACTCTCCCTAAATTACAAATAAAATTCCTTTCCAAAAACAATTATTTCCAAACCGCTTTCTTCCGGTAAAATTAATTGCAAAATTCTAAACGAAAAAGTTCTTTTAATATTTGGATCGAAGCCAGAAAAAGTCCCTTCTAAAAACAGCAATTGCAATTTTATTTAAAAACATATTTTCAAAATGGTACCTGAGAAAAAATATGTCATTAATAATTAGAATAAAAACAATTGTTAGAACTTTGTTATAACACGTATTCAAAATGACAATGAAAAAAATAACACTCTTTCACTTTAAAAAGTTCAACTTAATTAACGTTTTAATTCAAAATCGCAACGGAAAGAAATAAATATCTTGGAATTTTAAATAGTTCAATAATTTAATTAACGTTTTAATTCAAAATGGCAACGGTAAGAAAAAATGTCTTGGAAGTTTAATCATTAATTAGGCTTAATCGCTTTAAATTTGACTACTTATTAATTAAACATTCGCTTTAAATTTGACTACTTATGGATCGCAGCCAGAAAAAGTCCCTTCTAAAAACAGCAATTGCAATTTTATTTAAAAACACATTTTCAAAATGGTACCTGAGAAAAAATATGTCATTAATAATTAGAATAAAAACAATTGTTAGAACTTTGTTATAACACGTATTTAAAATGACAATGGAAAAAAATAACACTCTTTCATTTTAAAAAGTTCAATTCAATTAACGTTTTAATTTAGGGCCGAATTCAAGTGAAACACCATTGCAGTCGCTTCGTGGCGATCGCATATTGCAACCGCTACTGTAAGTCGAATTCAAGTGAATTCGTTTCACTTGAATCCAAATTTTGGAATTTGCGATTGCATTGGTGAGTTGCGATCGTCCGTGTTTCACTTGAATTCCTGCCTTAAAATCGCAACGGAAAGAAATAACTATCTTGGAATTTTAAATAGTTCAATAATTTAATTAACGTTTTAATTCAAAATGGCAACGGTAAGAAAAAATGTCTTGGAAGTTTAATCATTTATTAGGCTTAATCGCTTTAAACTTGACTACTTATGAATTGATATCTTCGCTAATTAAAATCGTATAATTATATAGATTGAAACTAATGAAGCTTGAAAAATTACCTATCTATCGGTACCTGGTTCGACTTTCAGTTCATTGGCGTTCAGGAGAAAGAAGCGTGACATAGAAAGATAGTTAGAAAGAAAGATAGTTAGAAAGATAGTTAGAAAGAAAGATAGTTAGAAAGAAAGATAGTTAGAAAGATACTCAGTTTTTAATATAAGTAGATTATTATTAATGCAAAAGGCTAAACTATCTTACATTTTGATGCTTCATTAGTTAAAGTTATTTGTAACTCTATAATAAAAGATTAAATTCACGCTCTTCGCAAATATAAAAGTAATATGTTTAATATTATTATTAATACTTAAAGCTGAACTATATTATACATGTTGAAGTATTCTAAGTACATGTAAACTCAGCGGATATTCAATAGTTTTGAAAATCAGAGTAGCATGAAATATAGTTTAACCTTTAGTCATACTAAAAATTTGACTAAAGGTCAAACTATATTTAACAAAGCAACTAAACTTACTAAAAGTTAAACTAAATAAAAATTTTATAAAAATCTCTAAAAGCGTATTTTTTAGTTTTTTTGAAGTATAAGAAATTATTTTTCATTTCTCGATATGCATATGATGTAGAATTTCAGCTTCTGCAGTCAATCATCTGGTTTTGATGAAAATAGCTGATTTGACTGAGGGTTTGTTCTCAAATGAGGGGGGGGGGGGTAGGGCTCGGGAAAGTGTGACAAGGGGCAAGGAAGGGGCAAAAGAAAACAGGGAATTCAAGTTTTTTTGTTTACATTATGATAGTTACTATGTTGATGAATATATAAAAAAGAAAGGACTCTCTGCAGCCTAGCGTCCCTTTTTAAATGACAATTTTTATTTTTTAATAAAAAAGTTATTTTTGACATGACATTTTTAAAATTATATTTCCTGTTCATGAAATACTATTTGTAACCAGTACACAAAATATCTTAGGGAAAAACATGTCAGGCATTAATGGGTTAACCAAGAAACGAATGGAAAGGTTTCAGCAACCTTCGTGAAAGGCGCCGAATCCACGTTCGGCAATGTATCGACCGCCAGGCGCGAAAAATGTCGTCTGCCGAAAAACACACGTCGAAGGAATTTGCATAAAGAACTCCTCTCTCCGTGAAAGCAAACATTCGTCATCTCCTGGGATCTTATTTATCGTCTGTTTCGCTTCGCTGCCAAACCGCGGAAGGGAAACTTAAACGATGTCAATAATAAAGCCTCCGGGGGTAGGAAAATAACATTTCCTTTCAAGACAAACTTTTATACGCACTGAATAAATAGGAACGAAAATCGAGGCCCAAGAATAACAATGTTGCGAAAAGAACGCAATGATGAACGCAATTCGAACGAATCACCATTTTCATTCGAATTTCGATGAAACAATCGAGAATCGATGCTACGGGAGAAAGTAACCGATCACATTACGTTCAGCAAATAAAAGGAATTTTTCCGACGTCATTCTCACTATTGATATTGCTACAAATTTTGTAACTAGTGATTATCTTTATATTCTTTTGTTTTAGATTGTTAAATTTGACGTTACAATTCCATTAAGTTTCGCTGAAAATAAATTAGTGTGACTTTGACTGTATGTTGGTTTGCCTGTCATGCGCTGTTTAACGTTGTGTCTATATGACCGGCAATTGGATATGGATATTTACGTCTTGATATATTTACATTTCTAGAGCAGCCAATTTTAGTTGAATTACAATTGAACGAAGGAGACGTACAGGCATCATATTAACCCATTAATACTTGACATTTTTTCCTCAAAGATATTTTGCATACAGGTTACAAATAGTGTTTAATGAACAGGAAAAATTTAAAAAATATTATGTATCATGTAAAAATAATTTTTTATTAAAAAATAGTCACTAAAAAGGGGCGCTAGGCACCAGAGGGTTCATACTTTTTTTACTAAAATCATCATCAAATCAGATCATCAAAAAAGGTATCATCAAATCAGATCATCAAAGTGTGACAATATCAAATTCCCAAGTGTGATAATTTCAAATATACGCGCATAGTGAAATTTGTTACCGCAATAACCAGATTCTTGACATATGAATATTTCTTATTAACTTTAAATTAATTATGTAATGCCATGAAATTTATATATGACTACTTATTCTATATATATTGTTACAAATCTTGTAAATAGTTGTTGTTTTTCCTGCCTTGCATCTTTTTCATTAGTTTTGGTTTTATCTGACGTCATGTTGCAAAAGTATCTGAAGATATCACCTTTATCACTAGTATACCGGCCCTGTAACGCTTTGTAGTTTT
>JAXGGA010021387.1:0-16677 GCA_038373865.1 Uloborus plumipes | reverse complement strand
TGCAATAGAAAATGTAGACCGGAATATTATACATTTCGGTAGTTTCTTAACAGACCGCAGGGTATATTTTTGCTCTAGAATTGCGACTAAAAAAATTAGGCTGCGTATACTTTATCAAAGAGTTAAAATATCGTCTGATAAAAAAAAGTAACTATTTAAAATATCAAAATTAAATAGAATTATTCTACTGCTTAATAATTTATTTATCGTTTGCCAAATTTTTTTGATGTTTAATATCCTGTTATTCTGTATTTCTGTTTTGGCAACTGTTAGAATTAGTACGATATTCTACATAAATAAAAAAATAGAAGAAGAAAGATATTGAGAGGGTTTCTTTCTGTTCTTTTTGAAATGCATTTCAAAAATTATTATTACATTTTTACCAACTTCAAAGTGTCTGGCTGCGCAAGGCCAGCGTGCAAAGTGTCTGGCATTGTAAGGTGTAACTTCTAATGGCACCGTTTACAGCATATTAAAAAATTACGCTTTATAAAAAGACGTAAATTTGTTTACATTTTTACCAACTTCAAAGTGTCTGGCTGCGCAAGGCCAGCTTGCAAAGTGTCTGGCACTGTAAGGTGTAACTTCTAATAGTACGCCTTACAACATATTAAAAAATTACGCTTTATACTATGACGTTTTTGGGTAGCAGTTTTACGTACCTTTGCTACCTGTTTCCCGCCAAAGCCAGCGTGACTCAGCTTAACTGATAGCGAACCGTTCGTACACGCTGTGGTGTGCTTACGCTGAAAAATTTCGTGCCTTTATAAAATGACGTAGGTCTGGCACTCATGGGCTCTTAGACTATAATGCAATGCTGATTGAATTACATATTAAAGTCTTCAGCACATTTTAATACTGGCTGTAACCAGACAAAAATGAGTTTTTCAGTTATTCAAGGATAAAATCTTGGATTGTAAACGTTTCCAACATTCTTGCATCCTTTTTTTCCTTTTAAAAGTTAATAACATAGATACGTTAACAATGATTTACATAAAAGTAATTCAAACGATTAGTTATTTCGACTAGTTAGGAAAATGGAGCATTTTTTGTTGTGAAATAAATGCGAGTAGAATGGGTTGTAAAAATTATTAATACTATTAAAATCTGTCTGTGTCTGTCTGAAGCTTAAACTCCTCAAAAACTGCTGAGAGTAGAGAACCATTCGACTCGAAATTTTCTAAGGAAGGCAATAAGATCAACCGCGTAATTCTACGACGTTAATTAGCTGAGATATTAATTAAAACGTTAATTAATTGTTTTGCACTTTTTAAAATTCCAAGACATTTATTTCTTTCCGTTGCCATTTTAAATTAAAACGTTAATTAAATCATTGAACTATTTTAAATTCAAAGACATTTATTTCTTACCGTTGCCATTTTGAATTAAAACGTTAATTAAATTATTGAACTATTTAAAATTCCAAAACTTTTATTTCTTTCCGTAGCCATTTTAAACTAAAGCGTTAATTAAATTATTGAACTATTTAAAATTCCAAGACTTTTATTTCTTTCCGTAGCCATTTTAAATTAAAGCGTTAATTAAATTGTTGAACTATTTAAAATTCCAAGACATTTATTTCTTACCGTTGCTATTTTAAATTAAAACATTAATTAAATGATTGAACTTTTTAAAATTGAAAGAGTTATTTTTTTCCGTTGTCATTTTGAATACGTGTTACAACAAAGTTCTAACAATTGTTTTTATTCTAATTAATGACTTACATTTTTTCTCTGGTACCATTTTGAAAATGTGTTTTTAAATAAAATTGCAATTGCTGTTTTTAGAAGGGACTTTTTTTTGGCTGCGATCTAACCCTAATGGGAGGTCACGGGAGGTCATTGGTTGCATTTGAATGTTCCCAAGGGGGTATTTTATTCCTTTTTGGGGTGAATCATAGGCAGGGATTCAAGTGAAACAGCACTGCGATCGCTTCGAATTACAATCGCTACTGGAAGTGAATTACATTATCATCAACTTAAATTGGCATGACGTCACTACGGGTGGAGCCAATAAGAGCTCACAAGCACTCAGCGATCTCCTCTTATTCGCCAAGTAGGCTGTGACGTTTTATCTAGCTCGTTTTTCATAGGCAAACGTCACGCTGACGTCACGATGTTTTTATCAAGAAACGTTCTAATGTAATTCATTTCCAGTCGCGATTGTAATTTGCGATTGACTGTTTCACTTGAATCCCTGCCCATAGTGTTAATATCAATGCAGACTTTCGTGATATAAATTGGCTCCACCACTTGGAGATATATGGCCAAGCTTTTGGTCGCCAAGTGCTTGTCGCTAACTAGGTGACATATCGCTAAATTAGCGACAAATTTGGCGAAAAAAATTATTTTTTGTGTTTGGGTTCAATTTAGCGCTATTGATGGCCGTATTTTGCGAAAAATCCACTGAATGATGCTAAAATCGGCGATATTTAGAAAATGAATCATTGTAAATCATTTTTTGCATTGTTTCGTGGCACTTTAGGGGTGTAAATGTTTGAATTGTTATCTCGCTCACTCCAAGCACTATTTTAACACTTAAGGCATCTACTAAGAAATTTCCACGTAAAAGGAAGTAGTGTGGGGTCCATACCAGATTTTTTTTCTTTCAAATACAGTTTCTCTCCACTAGCAGACGATGAGTTTCCACCGTTTATTTCTCGCTCCCGTGATATTTTCGAGCTTTAGTGTTTGCGTAGTAAGAGAGGAGCCAATAAAATTAAAATCAATTCATCTATTTTGCCCTGAAACATTTTACCTCTCATTTTACATACTGTCACCCCCGCTTAATCGGGTAACGGATAAACGAATACCCCACTTATACGAATAAAACCGCCCGGAACCAAACATTTCCCCATAGTCGCCATGTCAAATATCCCCGCTTAATCGAATAATTTCCCTGAATAATAGAATAATATTTGTCAGCGTTTGCAAAAATTTTTGCTTATATAAATGTCGAACAAAATAAAAATGTTCCCACAAGACCTTAAGCAAGCAAACCACTATTGTGGCCTGTTTCAGAAAATAAAAGTGAAAGGCGGAAAAACAATTTTTTTGCAACATAAGTTGTAAGTTACTTTTTTATGTTTTTCATGTGACCGTACAATATTTATACTCAAGAACGACAAAACTATTTTGTCGTTTACTCTGCTTATTTCAAAATCTTTTTACCAATAACATTAGTTATTTCCTTTATGTAGCTATTCCTTTATTATTATTACGTTTTGAGACAAAAGTTGTTAGAATGGAAAGCTAAAAAATGTTCCCCGCTTAATCGAATAAAATTTCTTGGAACCGACAGTATTCGTTTTAGCTGGCCGACAGTATTAGATAGCAGCACCAGTAATAAAATTCTTTTTTAATGTTTAAAACACATATATTTTTAAATTTTCCTTGCTTGTTTCGAAACCAATATTAAGTCATAGTAACCTTGAATGTTGGCTTTTCCTTAAAAAATTACCGTTTTAAAATTTCAAGCTAAAAACAAATTAAGAATTAAAAATAAATGAATATGTTGATCATATTTTCTCATATAATTTGTAGGGATAAAAAAAAATGTCACTTTTATGACAGTTTTCTTGAAAAATAACCAATCGTGGTTAATCAGTACTTTTCAACTCAACTTCTAGGCTTTAAAAAAATGCTTCAAATCTGACCCATCGCAGCAACGTTAAAGAATACAAGACATCATGGCCGTATTTAAGAGGTGGGTTTTTACGGTTCAAATCCCCTCCGATTTTTTTTTCAAAACTGTTGAAAAAATGCTTTTAATTGTTCCTCACTGAAAAAATTATTATTGGTATTTTGTTTTAGTTTTCTTATTTACTTTGAAGCTGCATTTGAAAAATAAATCATCATTTTTGAATAATTATACAAATTAAGTATTTTTTCTGCGGTATTTATTTTTGTTGTAGTCATTGCAAATATAATTTCTTAACAATACACCTTTCCCTTCGAATTTTTAATACTACTAAAAAAAAAAAAAAAACTCCCAAATTCTTCAAAGTTGTGGTACCAAACTCTATATATTTATCACACCTTATAAATGTCCGTAAGATAGAAATTTCAAAAGTACTCCTTCAAATGCTCAAATATGAGTAAACTCATCAATCCATTTTTTTTTTCTTCATTGAAAGGATGAGTCATTTTTTTAAACATTTTCATGTTAATACCTTTTTAACATCTATTGTAACCAAAATCAACAGAACATAAAACATGAAATTAAATTTTATTGACTTCATGGGTTTCACGAGAAATAAGTTTGGTAAAACCCTCCCAAAAACTAAGGTCTGATTACTGCCCTGCAAGGTATACATTTGGCATTTCAGTTGAAAACTCGCGTCTAACTTTCAGATAATAAGGAGTGGTCTTGATTTGCCGATTGCTTTTACTCCATTCCCCATTTCTAAAGAATTTGATGTTTTTTTCTTACTCTTTTTTTTTAAATTCTTGATTCTTCCACCTAGTGCCAACAGTGCTGAGGAGCACTATCAGTTTTATCAAAATTTTGCTTCTGTTTTAATGGCAAACGTTTTGATGCTGATATCGTGAAAAACAGAAGATTAAACCAAAATTTACAGTTGAAAATAGCCGTTGTTAAGAACTGTAGAAAACTCTACATTTATTTGAATTAAAACGATACAGGGGGGAGCGTAATTCAGTAACGAATTTTAAGTGTCTCGAATAAGTCTGAAAAACCAGCAGCTTAATTTATTCTGCAAAAACTAAACTTTCTCGTGAACTCCGTTTCTTCTGTACTTGATCGTTGATCAATCTCGTTTAAAACTTGCTAGTTTTTAAATGTTTTAAAAATTGTTTGTTGTTTTTCAAAAAAGTATCATTCATGTTAAATTTGTACTTTTCTTCACCACTTTATGCATTGTTTAATATAAGATTGTTTGACAATGATTTTAATGTGTGTTATGAAATTTTTCTTGATTTGCCCTTTTCTTTTTCTTGCAGGTAAGAAGTTGGAATAAACTATTGAACCTGTTTTGATATAAAGCTGATGCAGGTTGTTTGTTATTACGTACTTATAAACGAATCACCCAACGATTCAAACGTGTTTTTGGATACAAACTGTTGTAGTATGTGTTTGGTTTTTATTTTCAATGGAGACGTTTTTTTAATGCTTCGTGAAAGCTTTTTTTTTTTTTTTCTTTTTGTTCTATCCGCCAATTAACATTTGAAACATGTAAAAATAACTACATTTTTTGTGTCAAAATGCAAACGAAGTCGATACTAAAAAAAAAAGTCTTTTGAATGTTAGGGAGTCGCCCTGGCGACCAGTAGTTTGTTGAAACTTTCTTCGCTACTTCAAAGGCGCGAAGCGCCCATGCAACGCCGGGCCTCGCAGCTATTAATTCTATCAAAATCTGTCCGCGTCTGTCTGTCTGTCCGTCTGAAGCTTGAACTCCTCAAAAAACCGCAAAGAGTAGAAATCCCAACGCGGTACCATCCGATTTGAAATTTTCCAAGGAAGACAATGAAACCAACCACGTAAGTGTACGACATTAATTAGCTGAGATATTAATTAAAACGTTAATTAAATTTCTTGCACTTTTAAAAATTCTAAGACATAGATTTCTTTCCGTTGTCATTCAAACTTTCCTTACTACTTTAGAGCCCGTGCAACGGCCGGGCCACGCAGCTAGTTAATACTATTAAAATCTGTCCGCGTCTGTATGTCTGTCCGTCCGTCCGTCTGAAGCTTGAACTCCTCAAAAAGCGCTAAGCGTAGAAAATCGAACGAAATACCATTCGAGTTGAAATTTTCTAAGGAAGACAATATGACCAACCGCGTACAAAACGACCGATATCGTAGTTGTACGATTTTAATTAACGAAGATATCAATAAAAAAATTCCCCCATTGTCATTCCTTCAGAACCAGGAAGTTAAATAAAATCGCTATTTTCAATACTCTCGCACAAGCTTAGTGTGAGACCCGTGCGAGAATCTCTTTCGCTTTCTTCCTCTCACTAATTCGAGTGACTTTTTGATGCAGGGAAAAAGTAGACGCGCAACCGAGCCGTCTTGGCGGCGAGTAGTTTGTCGAAACTTTCTTCACAACTTCAAAGGCGCGAAGCGCCCTTGCAACACCGGGCCACGCATCTGATCTCTCTTATAAAAATCTGTTCGCGTCCGTCTGAAACTTGAACTCCTCAAAAACCGCTGTGAGTCGAGAGTCGAACGAGGTACCATTCGGTTCCGCATTTTCTTTTCTGAACAAAACGACCTACATCGTAGTTGTACGATTTTAATTAACGGAGACATCAATTAATAAGCTTTTTTTCCGCCCTCTTTTGAAAAAGTTTTTTGAAAAATTGAAATGAAAAGTAAAAACGTGTTTGGAAATGATAGGATGTACGCAATTTTCATACTTTTGCTTGAAAAGATTCCGTTTTGAGACGCGATCGTTTTACGATATACAGATCTCCCCCAAAATTATAATTACTAAAAAATCTCCGTTTTACGGAATTTCATTATGTTGATGAAAATTCGAGAATATTTGGGATTTCGAGAGGAGACATCAACATTCACGTTTCTGCTAAACGAATCGGTGTCTTATGGAAGAGTAGGGTGCTAAAAAAGCTTCGATTTTCTCCACCCGTTTGTTTTTCGGTGTCTCAGTTCTGCTACTGTCCGTCCTTGAAAGCCGCGCATAGCACTCGCGAACCATTCCACCCAAAAAAGGAGTGATGGGTTGTGGGTGGGAACTTACCAAAGTTTTCAATTTAAACCTGGCATTTACTATCCTTATATTCAACTAGCATCAATCTACGTTGTTTAATATGGCTCAAAATGCTTATTATTCTTTCCCTTATCCCGTATTTTGGTGAAATCAGAGAAGATCTGACGCATGTGTAGCTTTTACCTAACTCCGCACGCGGAAGCTTTTACCCAGTGGTTGGAAAAACTACATATTTTTCGTAGCGAACTACAACTACAACTACTTTCTCATAAATGTAGTTAACTACAGCTACAACTACTTTCTTATAAATGTTAGCGAGCTACACTACTTTTGAAATGTAGTTGCTACTTCGCTACTTTTTAAAAAATAAATAAATAAAAAGAATACACCGTTTGAAGATCGACCGAAAAAATTCGAAAAGTAGTTTAGATAAAAAAATTACCTCATTCGAATATGGAATAGAAATAGGAATTGTCTTTGAATTTATTTGTTACTTTTCCTTTCTGTTCCTTTTTTTTTTTTTTTTGCTAAAATTTGTCCTTTTTAGATTTTTTTTTGTAGTTTTTACGAATATTCGCCACAATAAAAACCTTGTTTTTTTCCTTCGTTTCTTTTTTTTTAATTTTTTTCATTTATTTATTGATTTTTTTAATTTAAAAGTAGTTTCCAGAATTCGCTACAAACTACTATTTTTTTGTATCGCGCTACTCGCTACTCTACTTTTTTTAAAAAGTAGTGCGCTACACTACAAACTACTAAAAAATGTAGCTACTACAGTAGTTTCGCTACTTGTAGCGCGCTACTTCCGACCACTGCTTTTACCTAAGAAAATCAGACAGTACATGTTCTTTGTGCAATGTGTGATTATCGCAAATGATCGTAGAAATTTCCATCGGAAATAAATATGTTCATAAATAATTCCATAAATTGAAACATTGTCCCCATTTTCGTTGGAACTTACAATAAGCCATTTTGGATTCATGTCGGACTTCATCCAACCGCGAAACCTTCCGCAGGCGCCTTGAATTGGAGAAAAAATATGCACAATGCTGAAACTCAAGAGGAGGGGTAGGGGTGATGCTGATGGTTAACGTCACGCTGTTCATCCGCCTAACATTCCGAGGATAATGGCTGCGTAGGTTCGATCCATCATAAAACTCTCCTATTATTATCCAATTAATAAAGGCTCTAATCCTCTGCGGCGAGAATTTGATAATTAAAATGGACGGCGGCCATTGAATTTTTCGCTTTAAGTATTCTCTTAGGACCGCTTCTATTTTCTTGCCGGGAAATAATTGCAACTTGTCAAGGATTGTTCTCACCTCGGCACACCAGAAATGAGCATGCATTATTATACTGTTCATCTTTTTAAGAACCCTTTTTATAAATTGTGCTTCTTGCTTGATGGTTTGATTTTCCGGACCCACTCGTTTGGAAAAGTTGGCTGTTCTTTGTTAAAAGCGTAAAGAATCGTTTCCTAGTTTTAGCTGCCGTCTAACTGTTCTGCAAAGAAGGAACGGCCGCTTTCATCCTTTTGTTGTAAAAGTATTATACTGCCCAACTAAACGCAAATGCCGTTGCACGATTTCGTCGTCGTGGTGCAGTTTTGATTTTAAAGTTCGTACCTTGAAATAGTTTTGTAACGGACCGATCGATGATTTTAGGAAAATCACATTAAATTCGTTTCGCTGAAAAAATGTGGGAAATACTTAACTGAGTAACGATGTAAAAACAAATTTTAAATAATTAGTATCGCTAGCCCGGAGATTCCATTGGAGTCAATAAAGATGATAAATGGGTGCTGTTGGGGGAAATCTTAAAATCGGTACTAATTGTATGTGCAGCTGAGAAGCAACGACATAAGTTAAATACTTATTTAAATTGCGAAAGACCAACAAGAATTCGTGTTTAAAATTGAGACAAAATTTAGTATCCAATAGGAGTTGAGATCGTAAAAATAGAAGTAAATATATTCAGGGGCGGATTTACCATGTCGCTATTTGTAAGGGCCCCCGATAACTTATACACGGTTGTTTACAGGTTGCTTTATATTGTGTTTCCATTGAATTGCCTCGCATATAGCCTATTTTGCATGAATTTTATTGAGACGCACACCCATCCACACACACACACAAAATTTACAGTGATAATCGGAGTGTGGGAGGGGGCAATTTACTATAGTTAATTGAAAATCATGGGTTTTTCAAAAAATACGTGAAAACAGTTTAAGTGCTATAACATAAGTAGTGGTTGCCCCTTAAAGTAAAATTCGCTTTGGTTTTGGCAAAACATACATTTTAATTCAGTTTTTGTAATTTTCAGAATAATCCATATGCTATGTCTCCCAAACCTGTAAAATGTAAAGCAATTCCTTCCGAGAGATTTTGAGAGAAAAGAGAAATGATTTATTTCAGTTTTGCCATTAAGTTGGTATACTGAGGTTTCCCCGTAAGCAGAAAATCTTTCTTTCATGAAATGTCTGTTTTTTATCTAACACAATGTGGCAGTATTTGACGTATGATAGTCGTGACTAGACTGCGCTGTTATATAGTTAACTGGCACGTTAAACTTCGAATTTATAACCAGTAAAAGAGGAAGGAAAAAAATCCCTTATTTTCACTTCGAGGAAAGGAGTTCTATTTTATTACCGTTGTCTTATTGTCTCACACAAAAATACGGTCAATCTTATTTGGCCTGTTGTTTTCACGCTAGCCCGTGCGAATGTACTCTTGAGAAGTCGACGGTTGTTGAAAACACTGCTTCAGCATTAGGACGAATTGGATGCATGACAGCTTCCCCAAAATTTTGACTCAAATTTTGAAAAATACTGTTTTATTTGATTAAGTTGCTCTAAATATTATTTTGGTTTAAATTTTTGTAATAACCATGCATTTTTGGTGTACGTCAGGGCCTTATGGTCGCAGTGGCCTCTCGTTATTGCGACATTGGCGACGTATTAAATCCATCACTGTTCGTGTTTAGCTGTATACCCTGGTCAATGTGTCGCCCTCTCTTTTCTCGATTTACGAACTTGATTCCCCCCCCCCCCTTGCAGTGTGTATGTATCAATGTGCGATCATCGATGTTTTCGACTTTGAGTAAGGTTTTGTTTTTCATTATAACACCTTTCACACATAGTTTACGTAGAAGATTTTCTTATGCAGAAGGCCGTCAAGATTATCAAACGCGATTGAGTGCAGGAAGGAAAAAGTCAAGTGTCCGCGGTCTTCGTTAGCACCCTCAACTAAATTTGTTTTTTCGCTCTTGTCGCTAAAAATGTGAACATCCGTTTCAGATAACGCAGCGGTTCCCTGATCGTTACGCATTAAGCTTCGCTTATTAACATGCACACGAAGTACAACATTATTTCTACGTGATCCACCCGTGTGCGCTGTAAATTAAGGGGGGGGGGGAGGTATTATTGACCGCGGCTTACCTCTTCCAGAAGGTTTTTTGAGGCAAGTTTCTATCACAAGATAAGGCTATATATTTGAGTCTTTCAGAATCAAAACCTATTAAGCCCATTTTTTAAAGAAAAAATAATTTTATTTAAGAAATAGGAGTAAAAAAGCTCCTTTACCAATGCCTTGAAAGAATGCAGTAGATCAAAAACCACTTGATCTCAATAAAAAGTGAAAATAAAGTAAGGGTTTTCAGTCAAAACCCCTCTTGTTCCCATAGTTCTGAAGGCGGAACTATTGATTTTGAGAAATGGATTAAACTGGTGGTTAAGTTGGATTATTAATGGATTAAATTGGATTCTAAGTGACTTATTTTTTCTGAAAAACAGAGTGCAGCATTTTCATACATTATTTCTAGAACTAGCGATGTGTGTTCAAAAACTCAATATGGAGCTCGGGCCAATGTTTTTCTTCCCAATTTGAAACTTCATCAAAATGGCTCAAACAAAAGAAAATCTCACGATGAATTTTGTCGTTTTTAGTGAGTTTGTTCAAAACCATGAAGGAATAAAAGTTTTGCGGAGATTGCATAAAATTTTTCTTATGCACTACGTCCGAGGGGCAAAAGTAAACATTTTGAGGGATTTCCATTTTTTAAAAAATAAATAATAATAATAATAATAATAATAATAATAATAATAATAATAATAATAAGGAAACGGAGTGAGACGGGACAAAATAAAAGCAATAAATCGTTTGTATAGTATGCCAGGCTAGCAAAAATTGAACGTTGAACTTGGTATTTGGTCAGTCCAGGGGAGTATACATTTATGACTATTTCCAGCTATTAATGCTAAAACGAAATATTTATCGTGAATTTTCTGAGTGGTCCGTATAAAAGACAAAATTTTTTAATGCTTAAGCATACAATAACATTAATACAATCAGTTTCATTCTGTCCACCCGTGAAAACCGCGCCTAGCACTCGCGAACCAGTCCACTTAAAAAAGGGGTGATGGGTTGTGAGTGGGAACTTTCCGAAGTTTTCAATTTAAAACTTGCATTTGTTGTTCTTTTGACATGTTCAACTAAACTGTATTTGAAATTAATAATCGTTCTACGTTGTTTGTTACGGCTCAAAATGCTTCTCATTATTATTTCCCTTATTGTTATTTTACCTATCACTCCCATTTTGGTGAGATCATTGAAGTCCTAAGGCATGCGTAAATACGCGGAAGGTTTCACCTAAGAAGATCAGACAGTATGAAGTTTTTCTATTGGCCGTCTGAATTCAAATAGCGTATATAGCAGGGGTGGCCAACCTTTTTAGGGAGAGTGCCACTGTTTGGAGAGAAAAAGCTCAGCGTGCCACATTGTATTTTTCCAAAAAAAACTGAAAATTTTTGAAAAGTTAAAAATAGGTTATTTGTTGACTATGCAATTCTTCTCTAAATAAAACATGTTTTCTCGAAAATCTGAGCAATTGAAATCTGAATGATAGTGAAGATAAAACAAGTCCGAACTTAGGAGTTATCGTTAATAAACACTTTTATAGGTTCTGTCAGTTGGCTTATGCTTAAAATAGAAACAAATAACATCAAATATTCTATTCTAAAAAATAAGCAGTCTGTACTTAATGTGGTATATGAGTCTGTATATTTTTTACCAAGTCTTTAATTTTAGGATTAGTTCTTGAGAATCCTAAGAAGTTTAAGTGTTTTAAGGGCTATCAATTAATATTCAACGGTATTTAGATTTTTCTGCATTCATAACGAAAAATATTTGTTTAGAAGCGTATTTTGAACAAAATCTGCAACATCACCAGACGGCTAAAGTGTGTAAATGTGAAAAAAATTTTGTCGGTACAAATTTCCAAGTTTCTAAAAACGTGGATGACTTTCTGTTGAAGTAAACTCTTATTCTTGATGACCAAAAGGCAAAAGGTCAGCAATTCCGATTTGGATTTCAGAAGGGTAACAAGTAGTATCTTGCAGAGAAATAGACAAAGAATGTGAAAAGATAAGAATTTTTTTTATCATCCTGAAAATCATCAAACCTTACACTGAATGAAAACTTAAAATAGGTGTAAAATTTTCTCCATATATCATCATAAAATTACTAAATTTGCGTTGTTACTTTCAGTATTAATTTTTAATATTTTATTCTTTTTTCTCGAAAGTAGAGAGAAAGAAACTGAAGTTCCATCATAAAAGAATGTAGATGGCCATAAACTTGTTTAGAAAACCTTTTTTAGTACAATCTTAAATTTAAATTACTTAAACGCCGGATAATAAGAGATAACATAGCTAAATTCGATTGCTATTTTTCATTCATAAATAGCAAGTCCTTATTGCTTTCCTTCCAGATATTTTAAAAATCACACTTCCTAAAATTTTAAAATCTTATGACTATTTTTCCTTTGGACAGATATTGCACATTTCAATGAAGGAGTAACTTGCCATGCTCTCCTCTTTATCCTGAGAAAAGTTCACAAAACATTCAGAGCTCTAATTCGCAGTTTGTTAATATAGTGAACTCTACAAGGTTACAAACAGAGAAAAAGTTTCATTCCTTGGCAAGGAGTTTGTGATAAATAATTCGATGATACTTTTGAAGTTTTTTTTTCCAAATTAGTTTTGAGTAATGTAACAAAAACAATTTAAGGGTCTTCAGTCGTACAACCATACCGAATTTTGTCCAATCTGGTATCTGAATTTAGTTGCAGAGAACATTTTTTTCAAATATCATCACCCGTAGCTGAAACTATTGCAAATCAAGAATCTACTCTGCAGCATCGAAAGTTTCATTCGTGACAGGCACAAATGTACTTTACAAAGCATTGTCTGTAACGTCATAGCTTTCGTTGGAGGTCCGAATCTAACGCTAAGTACTTTGCAATATTGTAGTTCAGACAATTTGTGAGCCAGCCTCCTGACACTTAATCGTCATGATGTCACATTTATCAGTTTAAGGATTTTAGTTTCTATCAATATTTTTGAGATCGCCATTTTTTCCTCAATTTTGGAATTTTTTCAAAAAGTTTTCGCGTGCCATCTTACTACTCTGCCGTGCCACATTGTGGCACGCGTGCCGCGGGTTGGCCACCGCTGGTATATAGAGTCACCCATATGTAGTTTGAAAGAGCTTTTTTTTTTTCTGAATAAGAAGTTGGTTCCATTTCTCTCATATCATTAAAATAGGAGATACAATATAAACGATTCAAATTGAAGGGGCAAGTGGATAAAGGTGATACGTGACAATTTTTGACACTTACTTTTTGCCATGGATGAAGGTGATAAGTCCATCAGTACTATGTCCCCATAGTCACAGAAATGGTTGGTAGCTAAGAACATGACCCCGTTTTACCCGTTGAGGAAAAAACTATTTAAAAAAATACAAAATTTTCTTTTCTTTTTTTAAAGCTTTTTCTAGAAATTAAAAAAATTGTCACATATCGCACCCTTGCTACAAAAGTGCCACAACTCAAAAAACTACGTTTTCCAGGAATTGCAAAAAACTGTTCCCGGGCTACCTAGGCACATTTTAGTATTTTTGAATTTGTCAATATGAAGACCGATACATCTCAAACTATGGTCGTCAGTTAGGCACGTTACTCTACGACGGCTGGACGACAACTCAAGATGTGGCATTTCAGTGGAAGGGGTCCTATGCATCTTGATAACAACAAAACACTATAACTGCCCTTTGGCCGCTGATTTTTCAATGCAACTTCTGGCTCTTTTGAAGATTGGTAGAGACGTGTAAACTACGTCTAATGACGGTCATAACTCAAAAATTACAATTTTTGAGTTGTGGCACTTTTGTAGCAAGGGTGCGATATCACCTTTATCCACTTGCCCCTTCAATTTAGCCAACTTTCCAGGCTCAACTTGATTCGGTCGTGTTCGGATAGAGCTAATTTGGTTCACTGATATGATAGCGGGTTCAGATCGTTACTGCGTCGTCACCAGGGCAGCGGAGTCGGAGGAAAAATGGTCGACTCCGACTCCGCGATTTTAAAACTTTCGACTCCGACTCCTGCTTTTTTTTGTTATTTATTTCTTTTACCCAAATGTGAAGAGGGAAAAACCATAAACAAAGGTTGAAATTTTAAGTCCATTTTTAAAAGTTTCATTTTTATTCATTTTTGTAGCCAGGACTCACTTTAGGGGGGGGGGTAGCAAGCTGGGATATCCCAGTTGGACGTCATGGGAGGTCATTGTGACCTCTCAAAAAGTTCAATTTTCTCAAGAATTCTCGCAGTTAATTTCACCACATTTACCTCAATTCTCGAAGGTCTCTGTGACATCCCAAAAAGTCCATTTTCTCCAGAGCAAAAGCCAAATTCCGCTCTTGTCATTTGACTCCGTACAAAACTAATCCTTTTCTTGTTAAATGGCCAGACTTTATTTAACACTAGCGGTACCCGCACGGCTTTGCCCGTGGTATAAAATTAAAAGTTCATTTGTAAAATAATTAATATAGCAGAAAAAATACTCTATTTTAGTTATAATTCAACTACAATTCCTTCAAAGTATGATATAAAAATTTGGTATGGGCCCTACACTACTTCCTTTTACGTGTACATTTCTTAGTAGATGCCTTAAGTGCTAAAATAGTGCTTGGAGGGAGTAAGATAACAATTCAAACATTTATATCCCTAGTTTGCCACGAAACAATGCAAAAAAATGTTTTACAATGATTAATCTCCAAAATATCGCCGATTTTAACATCATTCAGTGAATTTTTCGCAAAATATCATCAATAGCGCCAAATTGAACCCCCCCCAAAAAAAGTTTTTAAAAAAATCGCAAATTTGTCGCCAAATTGGCAAAATATCGCTAATAGCGCCAAATTGAGTCCAAAAAAAAAAAAAAAAAAATCGCCAACTTGGCGATATGTCGCCAAATTGGCGACAAATACTTCGCGACCAAAGGCTTGGCGATATATCGCCAAGTGGTCGCGCCAATTCATCTGCATTGAAATTAACACTGATTAACTCCAAAAAAGGGGTAAAGCATCCCCTTGTGACATTCAAATGAAACCCCAACTGGAGATGCAGAAAAATAAGCCAAAAGAGAAAATAAGAACAATTTTGTTGCTCACAGAAACCAACAGAAATCTTACCAAAATTTGAAAGAAGAAGAAAGTTTCCTTTCCCAGCTTTAAAAACAAAACAATACATTTTCCGAAATGAAACACTTTAAAAAGAACGTTGCAATGTCACAATTTATACGATATTTGGTTAATCTTTGTGCTTTGGGTACCCCTTTCTCGCTAAATGGGCGATAGACGCTCCTACTACTGTTTCTAAACGTTGCCAAAATCAATATTGCTGAAATGCGAAATCTATAAAAATGGAAAAAAAATCCGCCAAATCTTTTAATTAAGTCATTAGTATATTGGAAACAGGGTGGCCAGAAAAATACTACGCTCCTTATTTGGGCCGAAAAAATACTACCGTAGTATCAAAAATACTACTTCTGGCAACCCTGGAAAAAGAACGAAACAAAAATAAGTATGAATACGTAACCATAGTAACAGCATGAAAAGTTGATTTCCGTTGATAAAATAATTCATTTCATTAACCATTTTAGAATCGTTTGGCTTGCTTTACTGAAGGTAAGCCTTGAATTCCGGGATTCTAAAAACAATTGTTACAGCTCTCCTGATGATCGTAGAAATTTCGAAAAAACTTCATTTTGTGCAGAAAATTTCAAGCTTTCGAATGACATAAGACTTGAAAATGTGTATAAAATATTTCTTCTCTATTTTATCGAATTTCCGCTAAGAATTCGAATAGAAAAAGAACGAAATGGAATTTTCGAAAAATCGCTTCGAGGTGCAAAACTACATGCTACAAACTAATTTTGTACCAAGTGGCATGAAAATCGACCGAACGGTTTTGGCGCTACGCGCGTAACAGACAGACAGACAGAAGGAAAGACAGAGAGACAAACTTTCAGCTTTATTATTAGTAGAGAAAAGTGAGGGGAAGGGCCCTTTTCCTTTTGTAAGTGAGGGGACATCCCCTCCCCTTGTCCCCCTGTAAGAGCCGCACTATGGTGCATCAGTTATTACATATATTTCAACTGTTTCTAATACAAAAAAAATGTATCTGATTCTAAATTACGATGTGTATGATGAGCTATATATCTATTTAGGAGGGGGGAAGGGGGAGGGGTGGACTGGCCTCGAGCCTTGTAATTTTCAAAAGTGGCCCGTGGTCAAAACGTTTGGAGACCCCGGTTCTATTGGGAACTTACGAGCGAGCGCCCAGGGTGAGAAGGAGTAAAGTGAATTGCGACGTCATCAGCCGGGCATCAGCGGAGATGGGGAAAATAGAGGGCGGGGCTTATCGGGCGACTTTAAGAATTAATTACAAAATAACTAATCGTCCGATTGAACTGAAATTGGTGTCTATCGTCATGAAATGACCTGAACTTTCATTTAAAAAAATAAAAAAAATGCATGCAGATTCCTCATTCCGATTTGGATTTCAGAAGGGTAACAAGTAGTATCTTGCAGAGAAATAGACAAAGAATGTGAAAAGATAAGAATTTTTTTTTATCATCCTGAAAATCA
>JAXGGA010021386.1:0-16679 GCA_038373865.1 Uloborus plumipes | reverse complement strand
TTTTCTTGAGCAGAGCACCTTCTCTTGGTGTATGTTTTCGTGTCCCAGGAGTGGAGTCTCGTGTTATATCTGTGTTAAGATTCTTTATGGCTTCAAGTTATGGATATTTCCCAACCAGTTCAAACTTGCAGCTGGACAAACAAAAGGTATTCGTAACATATGAATGTGATTTCTTTCACATTCTTATCGTTAATGGGAAAGAATATCTAAGAGCTGGGTTCCCAGCAACCCTTTTTGTGCAAGCACTAAGAAATGATTTGGAATATTTTTAGCGTCCTTATTCATGTAAAGAAGAAACTCAAAATATATCAGCTGTTTGATCCTGAGCATTCGAATCTTTAAGATAGCTACCAACAAGGCTTTATACTACCAAAGAAACTGAGGATTGTAAACGACAATACGGAGCGTGGCATGGCCCTTATTGAAGCATTTGTTAAGACTATCACTAACGACGAAAAACAAAGACAGTGTCTTCTTCAAGTGGTACAGGAACACAGAAAAGGTTTCAAAGTTGCAAAAAAGTAACCTTAAAAAGTATTGCAAGAATTAATGAGCGAATTACTATATATTTAATGTATTTAAATTTGTTTTTTTATATTTTTTCCGTATTTGATTAGTTTTCATACTTTTCTGCATTTCATTGGTTTTTCAGATATATAGTTCATTTTGTGATTGCACGCTTTTTTTCTTCGGAGATATAAAAAAGCAATAAAGTAACTTTATTATTATTATTATTTACGTTCGCATTTGTGCCACTATCACAAAATTTGAAGTACTCCTAAATGTAAATATAGTTTACTAAAATTTTGGGCGAATAATTCAGTGTATATAAAGGGCCTAAATAAGACGGTAAGACGAATAAAAATACAAAGGCTACTTTTTTCTATAGATATCATTTACGATCACGTTTTTGTCAATATCACGAAATTTCAAGGCGTTTGAGCGACCTCTAAATATTAATATATTTTGCCAAAATTTTGCACAAATAATCAGTGTATATAGTGGCACAAAATAAGAGGGTAAGACGCACAAAAATACAAAGGCTACTTTTTTCTATACATATCATTTACGATCACGTTTTTGTCAATATCACGAAATTTCAAGGCGTTTGAGCGACCTCTAAATATTAATATATTTTGCCAAAATTTTGCACAAATAATCAGTGTATATAGTGGCACAAAATAAGAGGGTAAGACGCACAAAAATACAAAGTTTATTTTTTTCCATACATTTCTGGATCACCCTAGTGGTCACAAAAAATCAGTTTACGATATATTCTATATGCGATACCCACTATAAATGTGCCATATGGCTAGAAAATTAGATTTGCATAAGTTTAGCTTAATCGGATAATATTAACACGTGCCGCAAAGAGGGTAAAGTTAAGAAAAACAGCGTTTTTTAGCCAAAAATTGTAGTTTTTACTCTGTAAAACCAAAACTACTGATCCTAGAAGCTTTATTTTGGTCTCATTTTGTAGGAAATTTTATTTTCGTTAAGTCTAATCTTATTTAAAGTTTCGAAAAAAATGATTAAATATTTTTCAGAATTTTCACAAGTCAGGCTGCAACGCAAATCCTCGAAATTGCAAGTAACATGGGGAAATTTTTTTTCAACTAATCTTTTGAGGCACCCCCCTAAAATGTGCCAATAGACTAGAAAATGAGATTTGAAAAGTTTTAGCTTAATCGGATAATATTAACACGTGCCTCAAAGTGGGTAAAGTTACGAAAAACAGCGATTTTTAGCCAAAAATCGTAGTTTTTCCTCTGTAAAACCAAAACTATTCATCTTAGAAACTTTATTTTGGTCTCATTTTGTAGGAAATTTCATTCTCATTAAGTGCTATCCCATTCATTTTTGCTATCATGTCCAAAGTATTTATTTGGCATTTTTCAGGTTAAATCGTAGAGTATATCAAAATAAGAAATTTTCATGCAAAAACCTAAAAGCATTACAATATTCAATTACATTTATTTGCTTATTGTTGGATTTACTTTGTCAATTAAAAAAGGGTATTTTCGCGGTACTTTAGAAATAAATGAAACAAATTTCTGTGTTAAAATAGAGAAATTAAGGGGTTAAGACGGAAAGCAAAGAGTTAAAATGACAACAAAAGCTAATGCACCTTTATACTTATACTGTTAAATTATATAACATCATTTTACTACTCTTTAGCACTTAATGAGAATGAAATTTCCTACAAAATGAGACCAAAATAAAGCTTCTAAGATGAATAGTTTTGGTTTTACAGAGGAAAAACTACGATTTTTGGCTAAAAATCGCTGTTTTTCGTAACTTTACCCACTTTGAGGCACGTGTTAATATTATCCGATTAAGCTAAAACTTTTCAAATCTCATTTTCTAGTCTATTGGCACATTTTAGGGGGGTGCCTCAAAAGATTAGTTGAAAAAAAAATTTCCCCATGTTACTTGCAATTTCGAGGATTTGCGTTGCAGCCTGACTTGTGAAAATTCTGAAAAATATTTAATCATTTTTTTCGAAACTTTAAATACAATTAGACTTAAAGAAAATAAAATTTCCTACAAAATGAGACCAAAATAAAGCTTCTAGGATCAGTAGTTTTGGTTTTACAGAGTAAAAACTGCAATTTTTGGCTAAAAATCGCTGTTTTTCTTAACTTTACCCTCTTCGCGGCACGTGTTAATATTATCCGATTAAGCTAAAACTTTGCAAATCTCATTTTCTAGCCCATTGGCACATTTTAGGGGGTGCCGCAAAAGATTAGTTAAAAAAAAATTTCCCCATGTTACTTGTGACCACCCTACTGTATCAATTTAGAAAAGAATGTTCAATTGCAATCTGCTGTACCTCTCTTGTCATCATCATATTTTTTAGTTTTAAGGGCATGCTTTGATTCTTTAATGAGTGCAACTTCAAGTCCAGACATGGAACTTTTAAAAAGATTTAGAGAAACCTGGACAAAACTCGAGAAAATAATATATAAAGCTGGGAGCAGTAAAGTGCCTGATGATGTACGCTTGACCATTTTCGGCTTTCTTGGTCAACAAAATTCTTCTCATAAAGAACAGCGAAATGATTACCGAGAACTATTAGAACTAAGTATGAGCTTTCTTGGTGGATTTCCTAAGAATGGAATATTATTTTGTAAGCCAGGAGCTTAAGTTACTCTAGATGGATGTCAAAATTCATTTATGCACTTAATATTTATTTATTTTAGGATCAATTTCAGTTATCTGAAAGGGAGAGGAGTTCTTTTAGAAGATTATGTGGTTTTATTGCTGGAGTACAAGTTCAAGCTTGGTCTCTCAGTTCACACCGCAACTGATGAATTATCGAGATGTTGATCCAAAAATAAGTGACATTTATCTTAAAAAAATTTTAAATCATATCTGGTATTTAGCTCTTGAACCTCTATGGCTCTTTCTTTATTTGACGATAATGTTCCAATCACAGTTAAGAGAAATATGGCGCAACTTATGTTGGAAACAGATAAAGATGAAGAACAGGAAGAAGAAGATTCTTGCTATTCTGAAGATGCTATTCTGAACAAGAAAAATGAGTTGGAATTAAGTCTTCCAGCTTTATTTTGACACAATGTAAACATTTAATAATAATTGCTCATATTGTAGCTCTTTATGAAGAAGAAAAAATGTTGTTTTCTGAATGACTTGTGTGGTAATAAAACATCTAAAACTCATATCAATACAACACTTTTTATAAATCAATAAGCATGGTAGCAGTAATTCAGCTCTTGGGATTTTGTAATATTTGGACGCTTTATTACGTGCATATGAAAAGGGACGAAATTTTTCGCAATATAAATAAGTCAAGTCAAAATTTTAACAAAATGCGAAATGCATGTTCGAGGTACCCAAACCAAGATCGTCTTCACTCAGAGCAGAAAAAATAGGGCTGTTTTCACTGCCATTAATAACAGAAAAAAAGAAGAAAAACCTTTATTGATCACGTGATCCGGAAGAAACTTTTGCTACGTCCTTGGATGCGATTTCGCTTCGGCGAATTTAATGTTAATCCCTTGTTCGACCACAATGATGAAAGACAAGAGAATGCTTTAAGAATATATTAAGTCTCGTAATAGTTTTCTTTTCCCATAATCTTCTCTTTGTAATGACCAACATAATACACCGTTGTTTTACATGATTTCATACTTACTTTATGGCCTACTTTTTTTTTGTTTCAAATTAAAATTGTGTAATACATCCCAAAAAAATAATGCCCTTGTGTGCAGTTTGTTTTAAAATTGCTACGGTGAAGTGCAGCTGCTGTTAGAGAAAAATTCAACGTTGTGTCTCCTTAACGTTGTATTTTTCTCTACATCAACAGCACAAAGGTATTTGAAAACTGCTGTTGCTGTGTTTCACGCAAATTATTTTTTTTATCAAGTGAAAATTTCAAGCAAATTTCATCCGTTATTATGAGAGAAAATTGTGACATCTAATTAACTTACAACAAACTATGATTTTATTCTTATGTACTTGAAAGTAAAACAGGATGAATCAACCTTTTAATCGCTCCCCCTTTTCAAGGCAATGAAGACTGAAGTGGCTTTAGGACAAAGGGTCATTAGTTTTTTCCCGGCAGCATATTTGTTGCTAATTTATTCAAAAGTGGCTTAAACCATTTGACAATATTTACTATTTATCTGTTTTTTAGAAATTATTACTAAACAATTTACTTTCTTTTACGTAGTAAAGAAAGTATTGTGATCGCGAAAAAAAATTTCACTCAAAATTCGGTCTTCGTTTTGATATAGTATATAAATGCTTGTCCCGGATTTTCGACACAATTTTTTAGACCAATTAGCATGTGCACACGTACCAACTATCATATAACCAGCCGAAAACTCATTTTCGACCACCCTCGAGTTAATTACGACAAGATTTCTCATGCCGTTGGTATGTACGTATGTATGTGCGTATGTATGTATGTCGTATCAATCAAAAGTTGTATGCCGTAGAAGCTTTCAGTGTAATTTTACTGAATTAGCGGCTTTATAGAATCAATCACTTTGTTGAATCAAAATTGTTTCGAACAAACGCATTTTATATAAGTAGCGACCACTATAATAAAAAATAATAATTTTAATAACATAATTATTATAGCTGTCATATGCAAAGTTAAAGCAAACCCAAATAAATTCAAATTTCAACTATATTCTTTATAGGTAATTTGCGGCTAATTTAACTTCAAATGCGTTTTTATTTATTTTATTGCTTATTCCTTCCTTTCAGAAGTTCAAATCCGAAAGCTTTATAAGCCAGTTTTTTCTATTGGTGTTTAAATAACGAAAGCATCATTCAATGTCTGCGCGCAATGTGCTCCTGAATTCATTCCAAAAACAGGGAAGATATTATTTTTAAGCAGATTTTTTTTCTTGCTATTTTTCATTAATTTATTTTCTGAACTTGTGTCTGTATTTTATGAAATCGTTAAGCTGTGCAAAACACGAAGGTTAGCCAAAAATAAACAAAGTAGTGAAAAAAAAATTTTTTCCCTTTCTATTAAAATGTTCAACAAACGATCATTTATACAAAAACAGATTTCTATATATAAAAGCTGGAATCAAAGCCAAAAGTCAGGATATCTATTTGAAAACATTCTTTGAAAGGGTGCCTAAATATTTTTCCATCTTTATGAAACCATGATTTCAGCAAAATGTTGTAGAAAATGTCCAAAGACACTCTAATCTCTCCTAAGTGCACGAAATCTTCTCTTGTGGCATGTTTACCGGCCATAAACAATGCAGGTCTATAAATTGCAGGATTAATCAGTTTTATATGCCTCTGTTTGTTATAACCTTTCAAGTTATCTTGTTTGCCGTCAGTGAGTTTGCTTTTTATGAGAAACACGTCGTGGGCAGAAACAAGGCTGACAGGAACGGAAAACTGCATAAATGCACGGTTATTTGCTTGAGAATTAAATATCCAAATTAGGAGATCATGACGTAGATGTTTCTTTTATGTGCTTGGCGACAACTTATGTTTAATCACTGAGTGATATTGAGGGAACAATTGTTTCATCAGTTGTATTTAGACAAATGCAAGGTCTTTGTTCGGTTATTTTTGTTAGAATAAGATGCAGTTTTGGAAATAATTTCACTTTGTTACGATTTTACTTTTTTACAATGCATAAAAGCACGGTTATTTGTTTGAGAATTAAATATCCAAATTAGGAGACCATGACGTAGATGTTTCTTTCATGTGCTGAGCGACAACTTATGTTTAATCGCTGAGTAATATTGAGGGAACAATTGTTTCATCAGTTGTATTTAGACAAATGCAATGCAGGGACGTCATTTCAAGTTTTTTTAGTTTTTCCGGGGGGGGGGGTGGCAAAGGGTCCAAACGCAATGCAATTTTATCGGAAAACATTAAAAAACACGACCACTTATATGTAAATACATTGATTTCTCAAAGCCAGGGGGGGGGGGCAATTGACCTCCCCCCTGCCCCCCCCCCTTAAATGACGGGCCTGATGCAATGTCTTTGCTCGGTTATTTTTGTTGGAATAAGATGCAGTTTTGGCCATAATTTCACTTTGTTACAATTTTACTTTTTTACAATGCAAAAAAGCACGGTTATTTGTTTGAGAATTAAACATCCAAATTAGGAGATCATGACGTAGATGTTTCTTTTATGTGCTTGGCGACAACTTATGTTTAATCACTGAGTGATATTGAGGGAACAATTGTTTCATCAGTTGTATTTAGACAAATGCAAGGTCTTTGTTCGGTTATTTTTGTTAGAATAAGATGCAGTTTTGGAAATAATTTCACTTTGTTACGATTTTACTTTTTTACAATGCATAAAAGCACGGTTATTTGTTTGAGAATTAAATATCCAAATTAGGAGACCATGACGTAGATGTTTCTTTCATGTGCTGAGCGACAACTTATGTTTAATCGCTGAGTAATATTGAGGGAACAATTGTTTCATCAGTTGTATTTAGACAAATGCAATGCAGGGAAGTCATTTCAAGTTTTTTTAGTTTTTCCGGGGGGGGGGGGGTGGCAAAGGGTCCAAACGCAATGCAATTTTATAGGAAAACATTAAAAAACACGACCACTTATATGTAAATACATTGATTTCTCAAAGCCAGGGGGGGGGGGCAATTGACCTCCCCCCTGCCCCCCCCCCCCTAAATGACGGGCCTAATGCAATGTCTTTGCTCGGTTATTTTTGTTGGAATAAGATGCAGTTTTGGCCATAATTTCACTTTGTTACAATTTTACTTTTTTACAATGCAAAAAAGCACGGTTATTTGTTTGAGAATTAAACATCCAAATTAGGAGATCATGACGTAGATGTTTCTTTCATGTACTGGGGCTGGGCGACAACTTATGTTTAATCACTGAGTGATATTGAGGAACAATTGTTTCATCAGTTGTATTTAGACAAATGCAATGTCTTTGCTTGGTTAGAATATTATGCAGTTTTGGCCATAATTTCACTTTTTTCTACAATAATGAAATAGTTTATCAGCTATTTTTAGCTGAAATTCGTCAAAAGCAATTTCTTTATTATGACACATTAAGTAAAGATATGCAACTGAGAGCACATTTTTATGTCTCATCTTGGGTTAAAATTATTATATCTTTCATCACATTCCCTAGTTGGAAAAAAAAAAAAAAAAAACTTTGTGGAAAAATAAAAGTTCTCTTATTAATTGGTTGACCAAAAGTTCAAATTTTAAGTTGTTGAACGTGGTGTGTGATGATTTTAACAAACATTATTCCATTGTAAATAGCTGAGAACGACTGAATTTTAACATAAATCTTTTTTGATTTTTTTCATAACGCAATATACATTAAAAAAAAAATAGTAATGGTTGAATTTATATTTTAGATTGAACATCCTTTTTTTTTTCTTTTTTTTTAATACAAAACTGGATTCAAATCAGATCATTGCCGTAGGTTGGAAGGTTATGTGTTTCCGCCAATGTGACGTCATGCGAGGCGTGACATCAGGATTCTTGAAGTAACGTCATACGATTTTACTTGAATAATAGAAAAGTACATTTGCTACTCAGTACTATCCATTCATATTGCTTATTTTAGTTATTTAATTTTTTTTTTTTTTTTTGCAAATAGATATAGGTTGATAAATATAGAGCGATTTTGCCAAACAGATGAGGGAATAACGATGTTTTATAAAATGTTTTGTAAATTCAACTTTTAACAACCAATCCTGAAGTGGATGCATAAAATAAATGGCGAATTATTTTCGTATCACTACATGATGCTCATAAAAAATAGTGTAGTGTTTTGAGTTATTAGATTTGCCCCTTTATTATGCATGAAAATCTATTTTGAAACCAAATTTCAAGCATGTGAGGCACTCGGAAATGCTTTAAGGGGTCTAGGGCAGGGTTGCCAGATTTAAGAACTGTAAATACGGGACAGGCTGGGGAAGAGGGGGGGGGATTGAGAGATGAAGTCTAAAGGTTGAATTTTCACAACCTTGACCTTAATATTAAACGTTTCAAAATAAATATATACCATGATCACATGAATAAAAACTTCATTTTTTACCATTGCACAGCTATTTTTCGTCATGAAGATTATTGGGAAAAGTTTTAACACTAATTATTGGGAAAATTCGTATTTCTCTGTTATTAACCCCCTTTTTCCTAACGCAGTCCCGTCATTTCAAATTTTGCCGTTTGGGGGGAGGGGGCAAAAGGTAAGTTATACCAAATTTCAATGTAAATTATACCAAAAAAACAGGATAAGATCCGCCCACTCATATGTAAATACATTAATTTCCCAGAACCAGGGGGGGACCACCCGTCCTTATGTCTCAAATGACGGTCCTGTCTTGACGTGAAACATATAACAGTCGTTTCTACTGATGACTAATGTTTAGTATGTACTTTTTCAAAAAGCTAGACTTACCAATGGCGAAATTGGAATGCAAAATAATTTTAATGAGTCATTAACAAAAATTTTGACTACAATTGAGTAGACATAGAATTAAACCTTACTACTTGAACTCACTATAGGAAGTTAACCTAAAACAAATTAAAAAAATCAATAATCAATATCTTTTGTGGAAAAACTTCGCA
Organism: Uloborus plumipes; assembly: GCA_038373865.1. NCBI lineage: Eukaryota > Metazoa > Arthropoda > Arachnida > Araneae > Uloboridae > Uloborus > Uloborus plumipes. Next base: position 7,609 of record JAXGGA010021386.1, on the reverse strand, counting down.
GTTTGATCAATATTATAACATAATAATTATCCAAAAAAAATCTAGTGACTAATAGTAACTGAGCACATATATTTCTTTCATAATTGAAAATTTGAGGCCTTTTTTTTAATGAGGCATAGTAAATCATTTACAAGGAGATACACCACTTTTACAACGAACGTTTGTTGAATTGATTGTCACAATAATTTCTGCTTTAAAGGAATAGAACACTAACATTACTTCAGAACAGGAAAATATTATTATTCAATAAGTTTTCTTATCACTCTATTTCACATTTTTGTTTTACTTAATTTTTTTCCTGAAAATGATATTTCATTTTGTAAAATACTGCTTCAAGTAAGAATACGGGACTTTAGCCGTCCCAAGGTTCGCCGGGACGCGGGACAGTATTTCAAAAAACGGGACTGTCCCTTGAAATCCGGGACGTCTGGCAACCCTGGAGGGAGTTTTATGAAAAATTTTCTATTTCCTGGAAAAAAATCTGTCATATAGGATTTAATTCTGAACAATTTGAGACCTCATTTTTTATCATAGGCAAAAACCTTTTTGAGTTATCGTAAAAAACTTTTTCCGTAAAAAACTATCCCCAATCAGTTTAATGTTAACAGCAGCTGTTAAAACCTCTTTTTCTCCGAAGTCGGTTTTACCTTTTGCATGCATGATATCTCAAAAAGTGTTTCATTAATTTTTATAAAATTTTGCGTGCACGTATATATAGCCTATCTCAACAATCTGAACCTAAATTTTTCTCGAAAATCAAACTCAATTTTTCAGGAAAAAAAATTAATCCGCCGAAATTTTGGTAAATTTTGATTCTTACTTTTAAAATTTTAATAAAAACATTTATTATTCTTTTTTAAACTTAAATTTAGGTTCAGATTGTTAAGATAGGCTATACGTACGTGCATGCAAAATATTATAAAAATAAACTAAACACTGTTTGAGATATCAGGCATGCAAAAGGTTAAACCGACTTATGAGAAAAAGAGGTTTGAACAGCTGCTGATCATTGGGGATAGTTAAAGTTTTTTTACGATAACTCCAAAAGTTTTTTGCCTATGGTAAAAAATGAGGTATCAAACTGTTCAGAATTAAATCCTGCATGACATATATTTTCCCAGAAAATAGAAAATTTTTCCTTTTAAGACTCCCTAGACCCCTTAACATTTTGATGAGGGAGTATATATGTCATTAAAAATGACTTTTCAAACTTTAATAACTGCAATTATAAAAGGCATGTTCATGAAATTTAGGTTAATTTGTGTTCTATTGTGTGATTGCTTCTTCATAGTAGTAGGTATTCACGGAAATTAGACAGGGCCACGTGAATGTAAACAACCAATCCCTAAGTCGATACAAACGTTAAAGACACCAAAAGAAATATATTCTCGTCAAAGCGATATCAACAAGTTGAGTTCTTGATTTCCCAAAATAAAGAAAGATAGATAGAAAAGAAAAAGTGTAAAGGACAAGAAAGAAGAAGAAGAAGAAGAAATGTAGCTGTGCGTGACCCTTTTGTTTACCTTCTTCATTTGTTCTCAATTGATATTTCAAATTCTTCCGAAACCCAGTTTAAAGCATAAATCTCAAGTCTGGCACATTTTATGAAGTTGCAACAGCACTGATAAACGTGTACGAATCCAGTGGCGCAAGATGATGAAAAATAAAATGCAAAATGAGTTAGGAAAGTCATGTGGTCACTCCACCTGCTGTGTTATCAATAGAAAGTTCGTCATGTACTCTAATTTATCTCGCTAAGTGTGTGTATTGATATAAAAAGACAAAATATTTTGTTCTTCTTTTGAAGTTAAGAGGAAAGTAAACATGATGAATAGCTTTTAGTATAATGAAAACAGAAGTTAAAGTACTTTAGTAGTTGTATATTTATTTATTTCGCTTCAAGATAAAAATAAATATGAATAAATCTCGTGTTTGGGGCAATATATTTGTATTTTAAGTTTGCTTGGTTGAGGGTTTTTAAACAGCGAAAGATTGCCGATGTTCAATGCATAACAAAATATATTAGAGTTAAAAATATACGTTAAAATGTTTAAATATTAATTTTCAATACTAAAATTTAATTTTTAATTTTGATTATTGATTTAAAAACATTAACTTCGAATACTAAAGTTTAATTATTAATTTTAATTATTAATTTAAAATTTTTAATGAGTTACAAAAATAAAATAATTCTGAAAATTTTATGAAACATGCCTTTGCAGAAAATATTAATCTATTAGTCGCTTCATGATGAAGAATATTACCGTAAAATGGGGTGAATCAGTACTTTTCAGTTTTGATTGTAAAAAAAGTAGTTAAAAGAGTTTTTTCTTCAATTTGATTTTTTAATAAAAAATTCGGTCTTCCTTCGCTTTTAATATACCAAGCAAAGATAAAACATTTTTAACAGTTATTATTTATATATATAAGAATTTAGGGGTCTTCCGAATCACCCGTGGATAGGGGTAAATTGGAAAACATGTTTTTTTTTTTTTTTTTTTTTAATTTAACCTGTAATAGACCTCACAAACAAGAGTAATATTGATGGGGGAGAATAAGAACAGATAGCTACTGTCAAATAACAGTTTATTTTCTATACCAGTAAAAGTTTATTATTTGTCAAAATTCAAAATAATTTTGAACTTATGAAAAATTAAAATTAATTTTAAGAAATGCTTTTGAATTAAAATACAAAGATTTTCAATTAACTAAAGTCACCAATGTGGACCACAATTATATACTTGTCCTTAAAACTAGCGGTTGTGGCTTGACTTAGGTTTTTTCATAACATCTTCTGGGCTGAACACTGCCTTTCCTTTAGTTTCTTAAAATCTCTGGGTTTTAGGGATTGTCTTCTAAGATTTTTCTACTTATTCATCACTGTCTCGTGAGCTGGACAATAAAGCCTGTATGACTTTCCCCCAAGTATTTTAAGTAAAATGAAGTTTCCTGGAGCAAAAATATTTTTAATTAGGTCTCCTTAAGTAGAGAAGACAGGACCGTATTTAAGAGGTGGGTTTAAGGGGGATTAGGGTTCAAACCCACTCCGAAATCCAAAAAATGCTCCTCATTACACTTTTAAAACATACATTACTGTTTTATTATTATTTTTTAAAATTTATCTTTCAATTTTATATGAAAAAAAAATTATTATTATTGAATAACTGTACACAGCCAGTTCTTTATCTGCAGTATTATTTTTTTTTATTGTAGTTATTGCGAGTATTATTTCTTAGAAATAATACAATACAGCTATTTTCTTTAAATTCGGAATAATGCTAACAAAAACGTCAAAATTATTATTGTTTTGATAAATTATCTACCGCTGGTACAAGTTGGGAAAATTTTATTACCACACGAGAATCTGATTATTCTCAAATACCTAGAAGTCAAAGCAGCTAGAACAACATGGGTCCTACATGAGGATACTACGGGAATATGGGATACAGCAGAATTGGGGCCTCTTCGGTAAAAGGGTCCGGGATGAAAAGATATGACGCTTTTTTGCATTGAAAAAAGACATTCCTTGTAACCCCGAAACCATTGAAAAACCTTGATTTACTTTTCAAGCACAATAGTATCTATCCAATTTTTAGTTGAAACCAGTTACTTCGCATTTGTTAACTTGCTGGAGAGGAAAATGTCATATGAGCTTTAAAAAACAAACTTTTTTCAAAGTGCCCTTTATTTTGCAATGGTAACACCTACACTGTTAAAATAAAACTACAGGTTTCACAAAGCACCTTTAGGGGTTAAACACTTTAGCACCAGCAGAACACCCTGAAGGGTGCCACTTGACTCCCGATGGTACCCTTGAAGGTACCATTTAACTCCCTACGGTACCTTTGGGATGCCATGGGTCAGTCACCCAAAAGGTGCCACATGGATCCAGATGTCAGTGGCCCTTAGGCAGACAAGTGGCACCCTTCAGAGGAGGGGTGGCTGGTTCGACAGTGTTTCACCCCTAAAGGTGCCTTGTGCAACCTGTAGTGTTAACAGTGTACGTTATTCTTTAGAAATACGCAAAACTCTTAGAAATTCTTCCATATGGTACCTAGTCTTCACTCACCGATAGTTTAATTTCAAAAATGACCACAAGTGTGGTAATTGAAAGGCTTGGAGGATGAAGGGGCTATGTTACATTTTAAAAAATGAACACTCTGGACCACGGTAAGCAATGGATACAGGTAAGCAAATAAAACTTGGCACATCAAAAAGTAGATGTCATCAGACCAATTTCAAACGCACACTTATCGACAAACCAAAAAAACAAAAAAGCTGCAACAACTGCAACAATAAAACTTTGAACTTAAATTACACGCAATTTCGGTTTTGTCACATAACGCCTTCATCCCCCAAGCCCTTCAATGGAGTCAATTCACCGCTAGAGGGCCGCACACTAGATGTCACGTGTCGACTAGGATTGCTATTCTGTTAACATGCTTTCGTATTCAGTTTTAACTGGAGTTGGCAGATCAAAATTAGTTTGCTTTGGCTATTTACGCTATTTTTGTAATTAATAATATAGTACTTACGTTTAGTTTAATCTTTTTCATTGTGATTTAGGTCAGATTGATTTAGTTTTAGTGTCTTATTTAGAGTCGACTTTTCCTGTTTTTTACTTCGTAATATTTGTTATTAGTTTATTTCTCTCTGAATTTTTCTTAGCATGAGAGAGGTAATTTTAGAATAAAATTGTAAGTGTCAGCTAAGACTCTAAAAACAGCATAAAAAGTTGTTTTTAATTTATTTTTAAAAAATGTTCTTTGTAATGAATACATATTTTAAATTTCTCCTAGTATAGTAAAATGACTTTCTGCTAAAATTGAAATTGACTTTTTCTAAAATATATGCATTTATATAAACATTATTTTGTGTGTGAATATATTGGGCAAATACAATTAAAATACCCATGGTTTTGTAAGCAAAAATATAGGACGTAATGTGAAACTTCTGTTTTGCTTTATTTCTTTTCTTTTCTTTCTTTTTTTTCACTAATCAAATTAGCTTTATAATTTGTTTTCTTTGTCTACAATAGAACCATTAAATATATACTCAGTCATATATTTATGCGATCTGTTTTTAAGAAATTTTAATTCTGCCATTACGAAACTAAGAATATTTAGATTTTATTCATAAAAGTACCATCCAATGAAATTGTAAATGTTAGGTGGTATATAAGTAATGTTTCACGCTACCAAAATTTTTAATCAAATGCATTTTATACATTGTAATAAATTAGTACTGGATAAAACAGTAAACGTTTTGTCAATTAATAACAATAGTTGATGATTAAATTACAACTGTACGTTTTAGCAATATATGTATATTTTTCAGCTATTTGCTTCTTGAATTCTTCGATAAAGATTTTTTTTTTCAACGACATACAACAGGTTTGTGCTTTTAAACATTTTTTTATTATATGTATACGGAGAAACAGTAGCGTACATAGTGCCCCACGGGGGGAGGGCTCACAATGTTTCAGGGCGTGCAATACGGAAAAATAGCACTACACGGATTTTTTTTTTTTTTTTTTTGTCAATCGTTTAATAGAGGGGGGGGGGTGAGAATGGACACGTACAGATCTTGCGAGGGAGCTCACCGAAGTCTATTCACGTTAATGCTGAGAAAAATGTCAGCACAATAATGGGATGAAAACATTGCGAAATGAATTTCCAGTTCCTTCCTGTTTTACAAGAAAAAATATTTTATTAGAGTGGTTAATAGCAAAATGAATGCGTTAAAATGAAAATCGCAAAATAACAGTTGAAATCATTAGTTTTCTTTGAAACAGAAGATTTATATATTTTTTTTTTCAACCTATATTAACTAAAGTATATTTTCTCCGCAGAACAACGGTCAGACCCAGGTCTTTTAAATATTGGCCAGAGAAATATTCATAGACACTAAATAATTCATTTATGCTACATGTTTTTATCTATAAATTTTAAGTAGTAAAGGAAGTAATAAAATGAAGATTTGGCTGAAATATGCTTTTTTTAATGAAATGTAAAATAATGAAAATAATAAAAATATAATAACAAATAATAATAGTTATAAATAAAGACAATAAACGACGTGGACTTTTTTCTCCATGTAATTTTCGAAAAACTTCTATTGTTCTGCGTTGTATATTTATGTACCTGTTAGGAAAATTTGTACTAATTAGAAATGCTACATTGTTTTATTTTTTTTGTTTTTTTTTTTTTTTTTGCAAGAAGAAGAAAAGAAAATTTATTTTGCAAACTTACATGGACATTTAAAAAAAAGTTAACAACTTTATTAATCTGCAACTTATCTGTAGAGCTTCGTTGGTTGATTTGTATTAGCTGGGGATTTCATATATTTCAATGTTATGTAAAATTTATGAAAACATTTGGGGGAAACAATTTAATTTTCAAAAAAAAAAAAAAAAAAACAGCACTTAGACTCGATGAAGCATTTAAACACTTTAAATATCTCCTTTTCTTTTCTGTCTTAAAAAATAATTTTGTAGAGGTCGCACCTTGTTTTATTAGTACTCTTTTGTGAAATTTTGACACTTAAAGCATTCTTCATCGAAATAATCTGCAAAAAACAATGTTTTTTTTACCGTAAGTTTTCTCATTTTATTTTTATGAACAAAACTTTTAAATGATCCTTCTTTGTATGAGGAAATATGAAAAATAACTTCTCTTTGCAATTGACTTCAATTGCAACCTTAGTGCATCCACAAGCAACACATTTTGTTTAGAAAAAGAACGGTTCTTCAGTAATGCTTTTCAACGCTTCATCCCCGTTGCTTACATCGGCTTCCCAGTTGACACGTGACCTAGCGCGACCTGTGACGTTGCGTGAAGGGACTCCATTGACTTCGTTACCCTTGGCTCCATGTTTTCTTTCACCCCAACTGACCCACTCTCTTTTATTGTTTTGCAGATGGCATTCCAATAGAACAATACCACCAGAACGATAGCCGTTTCGGCGTGAAAGACAACACCGAAGGATTACCGGAATCTATTTTTTACATCGAATCTGTTGAGCCTGGAGATGATCACGAAGTGACTTGCGCAGTGGAGAACTTGGAGGGATCAGCGCAGACGAGAGCGTGGTTAGCCGTGAGAAGTAAGAATTTCCAAACAGTCTCCCTTGTAAATCAAATCGGAGATAATCTGTTTCAGTATTTTATCCCCACCAAGGTCACTTTCCGTGACTGGAAATATTGTTTATCTGCTTCAACGTTGTAGCCGTTTTTCAGCTAAAAAATAATTTCGAAGCTTTTAACTCCATTAAAATTCCATTTTAAAAGTTGTCGTCATACTAGCTTTGTCCTGGTGTCGGTTTGGGTGGGCCAAGTTCTTCAATTGCTAATAAAAACATAAGTTTGTTAGAGTAATTATATTTTCAATACAAATGAAAATTTTACGTCTTAAGGGCTGGTTTCCTAGAATCGTCGCCGACGCCGGGCGCGACGCACGCTGGAATCAGAACATGTTTGATTAGAGCGTGGCGTGAAGCGACGTCAATCTGTGGCTCAGGAGCATGCGCAGAAGGCGGCGGCGTCTGTCGCCTCGCCATAGATCGACGATTTCACTCCTAGGAAACCGGGCCTTTAGTTATCATTTATATC
>JAXGGA010021385.1:0-16680 GCA_038373865.1 Uloborus plumipes | reverse complement strand
TGAGTCACGAAAACTTAATTTTTCTAATATTTCCAAATTTTATAGCTTATAAATGAAATTTTTTTTCCTGTTTCTCCTACTCATGTACATTACAAAAAAGAATTTATTGGCCAATTTAGAGTTTTTGCTTTTTTATTAAAAATAATAAGGATGTTTATTTTGTAACGTGAGTCACGCGAAAAGTGAGTTACAGCCAATACAAGCTAATATTAACTTCTTAAAAGTATTTAATGTGCCCTAATGGTATTTTAGGGTCTAAAGAGAGGGTTAGCACTTGTACACACCTACATATAATTAATAATACTGATGAAGTTAAATATAAATAGCGTAATTTTAATTCTTTTAGTGTTTTATAATCTTTCAATTAGTGCACTGGGTCTCAGTTTTGGCCCTCAGCTTTCCAATGTGTAGCATGTGTGTTTATGCATGCACATATTTTTCTTCCGCATCTAAAAAAGGTTTTTCATTCCAGTAAAAGAAATTTTTAAAATATTTAACGAGTAATCGCAGAATGACAGAAAAGATGCCGAGAAAAATTGAAGCAAGAAGGGAAGTATATTGCATGTAAACAGAAACATTGTCTCTGGATGAAAGAATGTCTAACGAGAAAAGTCGAAAAGCTAAGGATATTGTCTCTAGCAATTCAATATAAGCTGAAAAATAAACATATGAAACTTTCAAAGGATATTGTCTCTAGCAATTCAATATAAGCTGAAAAATAAACATATGAAACTTTCAAAGGAAATTTTGGCTAAATTCAAACTTCTTAAATATCGCTTCAACAAGTATACAAATATGTAAATACACTAAGGAAGACTTGCCAAAACAAGGAGAAATTCCGTTAATTCACCTCACAGTTAAACTGTAGTCATAAGTGAGTTACTCAATACTCATCCGTAAATGTAATATACATTTAAAAAGAAGATTTCAATGTTAACCGAACTCATGCTGAAAAAATTATTTATCCCAAGAAAATCTAAACGAAAATGATTTAAAAAAAGTAGCTTGAGCGAGAGAAAAAAATATATATATACATATAAAATTGGAACATAAGAGAAAATTTAAAAAGCACGGTCAACATCTCACTTGCTCTTATTTGAGATGCTTAAAATTTAATTATTCATCAGTAGTGGATAAGAAAAGTAAGTACTTTGAAGAGCCTACTTCTGACAGCAGTCAACTAATTTTACAGCCATTATGCAACATTAAATGTTATGATTGGTATCAGATGAAATGTAATGGTGTGTAGTATCCTGTAAAAGTTTTCAGATGTATGAATTCAGAATTTGAAGTCAGTACAATGCAGTCACAGAAAAAATACGGGAAGTAGTATAAAAAAAAGACAAACATATATTTTGGAAAATTGAATTGATGAATCCACTCTGTGACCGTTCAGAGGGGTTAGATGGCAGCTGCTAAGAATTTTAACCCGAGGTCTATGGGACAAAAATTCGTGCTGCGAAAAATTGGCCGTTAAGAAAGGTGACCGCTTTGTAAAAGTGACCGCTCAGAGAGGTTTTACTGTATTTAAAACTGATCAACTAAAGAAAACAAGCCATTAAGCTTTAATTTTAATTGAATTTAAGTGAAGTCTCTCAATAAAATTTTCAAAATAAGATGTAAAGTAAAAGACTAAAACGGAGATGTAACGTGAGTCACGAAACTATGTAACGTGAGTCACGCTCAACATATTGATTAACTTAATTAGTGACTGCAGAATGAACTTTATTTTCGTATATATCATAACTTAGAAACATATTTTGTGCCATGAAAAGCAGTTTTTAAATTTTATTATTCTGAAAGAGCAGGAATCCTAGGTTTTTAATTATCCAAAAAACTTGAGTTCCTTTTTTTTGTAACGTGAGTCACGATGCTAAATTAAGGTTGAAACACCATCTATTTCTGTTGAAATTTAAAATGCTGACATACATAGGTTCTTACTGCATCCCAGATGACTGTCAACAGCTTTATTTAAATCAGGCATGGTTATTTCTTTTATATATATAACATTTACTTTTGTAAAATCACGTCAAATTGTAACGTGGGTCACGTGGAATTGCCCATATGTATTAATTTTTAAAAATGTTTCTTCATACAGTATTTTTTTTTTTTAAGTTGACAAATGTGTGTGGGGACAGGGGACGGAAATGACATTTTGCCTATATATATACATTTTTAATACATAATTTAAGTGCAAAATAGTGCTAATGCACGTTGTCATTACTCTTTGTGAGCATCTTGAATAGAACATAGCATTAGATAATGAAAATAGGTGTTTAATTGGAAGGTATGGATGAAGGACACAAAAGTTAACGAATTGAGAAAATAACCCTTATACAAATAAATATACACTCGAAATTGGAAAAAAATGTCATGACATATAATATTTTCGTCGAAGTGGTACAATTATGCATGATGTACAATCAAGTGGTACGTGAGCTAAAAAAGGTTGGGAAACGCTGCTCTAGGTTGAAGTACTAAAACCCATATTTAAGCAATAAAAAAAGTAACAGAACGTTGAAAATCACTAATTCCAAACAAAATAGAAAATAATCATTTTAAAGTCTTGCAGTGGAACTAAAATCATAATGTAAAAAAACTCTCCAAGAAACGTATAACACGATTTCGGTATTTTGATGCGCAGTAGTTCGCGCGGCGCCTTAAAAATACTAATTTGAAAAAAAAAATGCTCAGTTTTTTCCAAATTTTTACTTTCTTCTGTATCTAATATATAGAAGAAAATATTGGTTTCGTAAAAATTTTCGAATGTCGAATTTTGACGGATTTGCGCGTTTTGAGGTGCGCTGTGTCCATTTCGACCATTTTTGGAAAATGTCTGTCTGTGTGTCTGTCTGTATGTGAGTCTGTATGTGTGTGACCAGTTTTTGTGACCGTGCTAGAGCAAAAACTACTGCATGAAATCGAACAAAAATTTTTGCACATATGTACCACCATGTGAACTGGTGCACCTGACTTTGTTTAGCGAATTCCTACAAGGGGGGTGGAGCAATCGCACGTGTTCTGCGCGTCGGTGATTGCTATATCTCAGGAAGTAACCGGCGGAATCAAACGAAAATTGGTCCATAGGTAGACCCTACTGAGTACAGATGCTGATTCAATTTGCGTGTCAATATCTCGAAGGGGGTGGAGCATTCGCACGTGTTCTTCGCGGGGGTGATTGCTATATCTCAGGAAGTAACAGACGGAATCAAACGAAAATTGGTCCATAGGTAGACCTTATAGAGTACAGGTGCTGATTCAATTTGTGTGTCAATATCTCGAAGGGGGGTTATTACTGGGATTACTCGATATTACTGGGTAGAGCAATCACACGTGTTCTGCGCGGGGGTGATTTCTATATCTCAGGAAGTAACAAACGGAATCAAACAAAAATTGGTCCATAGGTAGACCCTATTGAGTACAAGCGCTGATTCAATTTGTGTGTCAATATCTCAAAGAGGGATGGAGCAATCAAAAGTGCTTATTTTGTCATTGCACCTGCTGTATCTCGAGAAATATTGCTGAGATTTGAATGAAATTTCGAATAACACTAACCCAATATGGAAGCAAGCATCGATTAAATTTTGGCGCCAATCGCCCCAGGAGGAGGGTGGGGTGATTTTTGCGCTTAGTCAACAATGCGAAAAATTTGTTCATTAAAAAATCGCTTTCACGCTATTTAATTATCAAAACAGCTGAAAACTTTCAATGATCTGAAATTTTTACCTGTTGCCAATTTCTTTTTACTAACAAATAAAATGTTTGCAATTATTCTAAACAAAGCTTTTGCAATGATTTCCAAGTTCGCTCATTGATTCTGCATTTGCAGGGTTATTACGATAATTGGGAAATTGGAGCTGTCTCCAATATTTCGGGCGAGTACGTATTTTATTTTGTAACTGGAATTCATAAGATAGATATAGAAGAAAGTTTCGTGACGGCCACGACAGCTAGTTTGAATTAAAATCCCTTGTTATTTTCTTTTAAATTTAACGAACACAAATATGTGGCAGAACAACAAAATTATCTATTTCTGTCGCCATAATTTCTTGCCCAACTCATTCCAAATTTCAAAATCAAAACTAGAAAGTTCTGTAAAATTGTATTATATTTTTTTTTTGTTTGAACTGAAACGGTCAACCAATTTTCTTTATCTTGCCTGAGGTATTTAATCATGTTTTCCTGAGTGATTCCTTTTTGCTCTAGGTGGGATGTGGGGTCAACACCACCCCCTGCAAAAAAAAAAAAAAAAATCATGGATTTTTTTTTTTTTTTTTTTTTTTTGACTGCGTAAAATCTTTGTCTAAGTGATCAGTTATACCCACTCATAGTATTTTTTCATTATACTTCAAAAAAGTTAAGGTGTTGCGTAACTGACTAACTGTTATTCATCTGATTTTTTTCCAGTAAATGACGCAATGAAGACTTTGCGGTTTTGCATCAGTAACAAACATTGACGAAATTAATTCTTGGGAAATAACGCTCGCTCAAAATATTCCCTGCCTGGATGGGGTTTTCGTAAGAGTTCAGACACCTAAGATCCTGGAATATATGACGCTGAAAATAGGTAAGTTTAACCATTTTGGTACACTAGAAAATGAATGTTGTTTTTACAGTATAATACAGCTAATTTTATAGTAATAAACCGGAAAATTTTCCAGTTTTACAGTAATAAATTGTAAAAAAAAAACGAATTTTACAGCACCTAAATGTAAAATTGTTAATTTTACAGCAATAAACTGTAAAATAACTAATTTTACAATTTATTACCGTGAGTTTTAGTTTTAAACTGGAACACTGCTGCCAGTATTATACTGCTGTTTTCACAGTATAATATTGCTAAATTTTGCGGCAATAAACTGTAAAATGTAAACTTTGCAGTAAGAAACTGTAAAATTGCTAGTTTTACAGTTTATTACCGTGAGTTTTACCGTTTTAAAGTGGGACGTTGGCCGTCAGTATTATACTGTTGGTTTCACAGTATAATATTGCAAAATTTTGCGGCTTTAAACTGTAAGATTTTTAACTTTGCAGTAAGAAACTGTAAAATTGCTAGTTTTACAGTTTATTACCGTGAATTTTAGTTTTAAACTGGAACCTCTTCTGCCAGTATTATACTGTTGTTTTTACAGTATAATACAGCTAAATTTTACGGCAATAAACTGTAAAATTTCTAACTTTACAGTAAGAAACTGTTAAATTGCTAGTTTTACAGTTTATTACTGTGCTTTTACAATTTTAAATCAAAACCTCGGCTTCCAGTATTATACTGTAAAATCAACGGTTCATTTTTTGCAGTTTACAGTCAACGGAATAGTTGTTTGATATTTTTCTTGCCATATTTTTACTAATAAACAGTTGTAAAAAACAGATTTTTAAATTTATTTATTATCTTCTCATATTAAAATATATTTATGAAATATATTTGATTTTATCCTTGTGCTTGTTTAGAAGAATATTATATTATTTTGAAATTTTTTTTATGGCTAATCGCTAGATTCAAAAGGACAAGCTAAAAAAGTAAACGATATTGATTGCTGGATGTTTGACCATCGACCATACATACTAACACCTTTACTGTGTAATAACACCGAATAAAATATTTCTTATGAATTCTAGGAAAAACTTTCTATGCTATGTGTTGGTTTATTTATTTTGTATGTCCGCCATTATGGATTATTTTTCGCTTACCACCCACTAGCAAGTCAGGTACCACCAATGGTACGCTTACCACAGGTTGGGAAACGCTGCTGTAGAGGTTAGGGCTTCCGTCTCTAACCAAGAAGACCCGGGAGAGATCCTTTATATACATATTATATAATTATAGTTGGGGCAAACCTAACCTGACTGCGTTGTTAACCCGTTAATGTCAGAATTATTTTAAAATTAAAATTTGTGAAAAGCCTTTTTAAATTGCATTTTATACTTTACTAGCCAATACGGGTTAACAACTAGGTTGACTGCGTTGTTAACCCGTTAATGTCAGAATTATTTTAAAATTAAAATTTGTGAAAAGCCTTTTTAAATTGCATTTTATACTTCACTATCCGGGTACCCGGCTCTGCCCGGGTTTCTGCCGCGTAATATGTGTTTCAGTGAAACTCATTCATAATTTTTTCAACACTAAAGTGCACATCTATATACATAAATGGCTAGTTCTGTAAACAATGGCTATTTTTCTATCTGGATAACTTAAAAAAACTACATTACACCCTAAATACAAATGCAAGCTACAAATAATGTTTAGGTACATAGAAATTGTTATAAGCTTGCTATATTAAAATAAATATATATTTACAGTATCAATCGCACTGAAGTCAACCATTTCCAAATATTGCACGTTAAATAAGTCCCATTATTACAGTCTCTATCCTTGTGACTTCATTTGTGAAAACTCAATTGGTAAAAACATTTGATGTGATTAAGATTTTTTTTTTTTTTTGACTATAAACACTTCCCCTTTTCTATGTGTTGCCAAAAAAAATTCCCTTTTTATTTACCCCGATAGCGATTATTGGCATAGATGAATCTAAAAATCCTAAGAAAGCAATAAATTTCATACTTACTCCAGAGAAGCCTTGGTTCATTTTCATTATGATCACTATTAATATTGTTGTTGCAAGGCAACAATTTTTTTTTCAACAATGGACTGAAAATTTAATCATTTAATGGGGAAACTATATGAAATTTACTGTTTTTTATAATAACTTTTTAAAACTAAGTTTTTCGAAATAAATTATATCCTGATTCCTGTTAATGTAGCTAGCTATCTAAGGTGAAAAAAAAAATGATTAAAATCGGTCTAATAGTTTTGAAGATTATATGCATACAAAAGTAGTCATTTATGTATACAGTCGACGCTCGATATAACGACCGTCTCCGTCCTACAGAAAACGGTCTTTATAACAAGTGGTCGCTATAAGAGGTAGAACATAGAGTATATTGGGATACAGTTGGGGTTTTCTCACCGTTAGTTATATTAGGATGGTCTTTATAACGTGTGGTCGTTATAACGAGCGTCGACTGTATAGATAAATAGAGTGAAGACAAAGTTTTATTTACTTGCAGTATTTTGCAATTGAAATACAGTGAACTCTCACTTATACACCGCCTCATTTACGCGCCTTTTTCACTTATACGACGATTTTGAATGGTCCCAGCACATTCCACAGCAAAATAATAAACGTTAATTTATAACCACCCTATATTTGGATAGCTGGGCGTTTCTGGTAGTAAAAAAGTAGTTAACATTCTTCTAATGTTGTCTTTCAAGATGCCAATAAAAGAATAAAGTTTTTGTAAAATTAAAACCAGCTAAAGAAAAGTATAATAATGTTACACATCTTGTAAACTGTTGTTGTTTTTTCTGCCTTGCACCATTTCACTAGTTTTAGTTTTATCTGGCGACATAATGCAAAAGTATCTGAAGATATCACTTCTTCCATTTGTATACCGACCCCGTAACATTTTGTACTTTTTGCACTTCCCCTAACTTTAATAAGCATGAAGACATTTTCGCTCGGAGTTGTAATACTGTGGGTTTTTCTTTTTATCGCTAGAATTATCTTGAATGGATTATTTAAGTTTGTGAATGAATCGAACACTCCGGATTTTGCTAGAATGTTGTAGAAATTTCCTTCCGAGTATAAATAGCTGTCCAACTGCCTCGAACACAGTTATTGTTTCCTGCTCCTATTGTAAATAAGTGTACATACTTGTAAATAAATTTATAGTTACTCCCTCAAGATTGGAATGCTCATTTAAAGAAAGTTGAAGGTGCTACAGACTCGTTACAATATACTTTAAAAAAATAATAATCTGTCGTACCCAGAATCGCAAACGGCACAATGAATCTGCAACATGACAAAATTTAGACGTTTCCTGCCGGACTGAGAAGGAAAAGAAAGGTTCAAAAGTTTTTTAGGGTTGTAGCCTCATGTGTAAAGAAACAAGCCAATAAGAATGGGAAATGATTAAAAGGTATTGTTATCAATGAGGGGTTTGAAAAGAGATGATCTATAAATAGATCACTGGTCGGTAACGGGTTAATCAGCACCATGCTGCCATGTTAGGTTTGTCCCAACTTATAGTCCTGTTTAAATGCTTAAAAAATATTAAAAAAAATTTAAAAAAAAAAGCGAAAGTAAGTAAAAAGAAAAAAAACTTTATCAAAAGACTTGACATTGATGAAATTTACTGTTGGAAGAGGTCTCCGCGGCTCTGTGGTCGAAGTTGCGTTCTGTAAGCAGGAGGTCGTGAGTTCAATTCCCACCGGTACCCATTCCTCCTTTAGTGCTGTATTGCATATAAATAAATTATTGTTTAATAAAACTAAAAAATACGCTTTTAGAGTTAAACTAAAGCGAAAATTAATAAATCTTACCATAAGAATGAAATGAGTGACGAGAAAATGAATGTCACTGCTCTAAAAGCGTGGAGTGCTCGATGTCCATTGTTATAACTTTTCACTCGTTTTATTCCGAAATGCAGAATCAGTTTTAAAATGTCATGCTAAGCATTCCACGCTTTAAGAACAGTGACATTCATTTTCTCGTATTTCATTTTATTCGTATGTTAAAATTTAGTTATTTTCTTTTTAGTTTGATTAACTATAAAACCGTATTTTTGAGTTTTTAATACGCTTTATTAGTTTCACATGTGGGTTTGTTTGTTTGTATATACAGGGTGTCCACTCCAATCGTGGACCAATAGCTAATTTCTAAACCGTTAGCGATAAGCATATAGTTTATTTAGGAAAAAATCTCCAAATTCGACCCAAAGGAATTTTGGGTCGATTCAATGTTTTTCAAAAAATCAAATTTTGAAAGAGTTACGAAATTTAAATTTTTATACAGCCCCCCAGTCCTATCAATCATATTTAGTAAAACATTCTTGACACTGTAACGTTTAAAACTAAAAAAAATCACTCTTCTACCACAAAAATTGACCGAGTTATGACGTTTTGAAAAACCAAGATTTTGAAGGATTTCGCATACGGTCCCTGAAGCGATCTCTGGATGACGTCATGAAACAATGCAAAATCTTGATTTTTCAAAACGTCATAACTCGGTCAATTTTTGTGGTAGAAGAGTGATTTTATTTTAGTTTTAAACGTTACAGTGTCAAAAATGTTTTACTAAATATGATTGATAGGACTGGGGGGATGTATAAAAATTTAAATTTCGTAACTCTTTCAAAATTTGATTTTTTGAAAAACATTGAATAGACCCAAAATTCCTTTCATAATTTTGAGAGTTTTTCCTAAATGAACTATATGCTTATCTCTAACGGTTTAGAAATTAGCTATTGGTCCACGATTGGAGTGGACACCCTGTATATATGTAACTCTGAATAAAAGATAAATTCACGTTCTTTTCAAATATATAAAAGTAATATTTTTAATACTATTATTAATGCTAAAGGATAAACAGTATTACGTGTTGATGTATTATAAGTGTTTCAGTTGTTTGTATGTAGCTCTGAATCAAAAATAAAATTCACGTTCTTCGCAAATATAAAAGTAACTAGCAGTACCCGCACGGCGATGCCCGTGCAAAAAATGTAAAGAAAGTCAACTGAATAAATTTAAATTCACTCCACCCTCTTAAGTAAAATTATTATATTCTTTAATTCAAATGTGCACCACGACCTTTTAAAATATATTGATGACACTTTTAATGCCATTTCAGTTTGTAGTGTTCAATGCGAGGATTATTTTAGTTTTAAAGACTTTTTTCTTCTTTTCGTGTGTGTGTGACGAACTTATTTATTTTTAGCGAAATTTTTACGTTTCAATGGAACTTTTGACACAACTGTAGAGCCAAGATTTTCGAAAACTCTCAATGACCACAGCAATATTGCCCTTGAAATTTAATATCTCCCCAAAAACAACAGTGTTGTAAAAAAATCCCCCGCCAAGAAAACCTTAAATACTCAGCCTTAAAAAGTTATGATATCGAGTTTTCCCGCCAAGTTTGTGCCAAACTACAACTAACCTGTATAGTTCTTTTAAATTGTTTTCAGTTTTGCCAGGCGGGAAGCTTTGTCTTGTGAGGTGGTTGCTTAATGAGTAAAAACTTCCCGCCTGGCAGGACTGAAAACAATTTAAAAGAACTATACATACAGGTTAGTTGTAGTTTGGCACAAACTTGGCGGGAAAACTCGATATCATAACTTTTTAAGGCTGAGTATTTAAGGTTTTCTTGGCGGGGGATTTTTTTACAACACTGTTGTTTTTGGGGAGATATCACATGTTTTTGCATTAATATTATTTCTTTGCCTGTTTTTTTTTCTCTTCAAAATTTACTTTGCATGTGTTTTTTTCCCTTCAACATTTTTCTTGGCGGTCCGACATCTGTGGTTTTCTTGGCGGCATGCATTTGGTGCAAAAGTTCAAGGATCTTCTTCAGTCTGGGATAAATTTGAAATCAATCACAATGTACCACCCGAACCGACGCAAAACAAAGCTAGTTGCTAACAATACTACGATTAAATTAAAAGTTAAAAAAAAAAAACCCCAACCCTTACTGCCGATCTCATATTAAAATGAACTAAATTGAAGATCCCATTTAACATTCGAGCGTTCGCGCTGGGTCTTTTCGACCCAGGCGCAAGGATAAACACTCGCTGCTCTACTTCTATTTGAAAGAAATGGATCAGGTCCACTGTAGCTGCATTCAAAGTCGACCCCTTGAACTTGGATATACTTTTGAGATCCTTGATTAATATTTGTCAAAATCATGATTTACTACTGAATTATTCATTAAATATTGTTAAAATGCTCTTAAAATGTAATATGGGTCACTCTGACCCAGCGCGCGCTCTAGTGTATCGGTATGTCGCGCGCTTTCCGGAAGGTTAAAAGCCCTATGCAATAAAATCAATTACAAATATTTTATTTGTTAACAAATAGAAACTGGCAACAGATAAAATTATAAATCATTGAGTTTTCTTTCCTCGTGGCCCAACAATGAAAACATAAACGCTCAGATGTTGAACAGAGCTGGTAGATAGAAATCGGACCAATTTTAAGCATTAATAACTCCGGGGTGCGATGACCCCGGGGGGTAAATTTTGGGAAAATGTCCTCAATGTCTCATCGAGAATATTCATACCAAAAATCAACACTAAAGACCCCCGGGGAGAAAAGATACGGAAAATAAAAGCGAGGGGGAGGGGGTGGGGGGTCGAAAAACCCCCTATGCCGAGCTTTGGGACAAAATAAATGTGGGTGCAAAAGCAGAGCTCAATCCGAGTTACCGTTTAGTCTGGACCCCTGTCAAACAATTTTTAAAAAGTGCGAAAAATAGCGATTTTATAACATATATCACCCCTCCCCCTGAGGGTCCTGGATGTTTTGCTTTAGTATGTGCCGTCAGGGGCCGCTGGAGATTGAGTATACCAAAAATGAACTCTAAGGATCTTTATGGGGCTGAGATACAGAGGGGTGAAAACCCCGGTTTGGTTACTCGCGTAAACAGTCCTAGTCGCTCTTTTACATTTTTATTGGCGACGGAAATTTCTTGGCGGCTTGTATTTGGTTTTCTTGGCGGGGCGGGACGCTCCCGCGTCCCGTGATAATTCACCGATTTAACCGTAATTTCAATGTAAAATTGGTCGCCAAATCTAAATTTATTAACATAGGGAACCGATTGTATCAGGTAGATCAGCCACAGCCATTCTTCCATGATTTTAATGTGAACATTAAAAGGAAAGAAATATAATGTCTTTCGTACCATCTCTTTGAAGTGATTACAATCTAACAGTGACCCTCAAATAATCAAGATTTCACTGGCCGGGAACCTCCTCTGAAGAAAAATTATTATATCCTTTAGTTCAAATGCGCTCCACA
This sequence comes from Uloborus plumipes, assembly GCA_038373865.1. Taxonomy (NCBI): domain Eukaryota; kingdom Metazoa; phylum Arthropoda; class Arachnida; order Araneae; family Uloboridae; genus Uloborus; species Uloborus plumipes. The sequence continues at coordinate 4,829 of JAXGGA010021385.1, read as the reverse complement.
ACCTTTTAAATTCCACTTAAAGTCATGTTAAAGTTTAAATCAATTCGCCAAATAAATATAAGAGACAGAAAGTTAAGTAAGTAACAGGAGATATTAATTAATCAAATTGAATAAATTTTCAAGGCTTAAATCTATACGCAAATTTAAACCACAAAGTAACTTCAGGGACAAAAGAGCAGCTGATCAGGAAAATGGCTCTAGTGTTTCAGTTCTGCGTAGAGTTAGGCCTTGAAAATTGACTAAATTTGATTAATTAATATCTCCTGTCCTAATTAACGGACAGAAACGTGCTAAAACTTTTCTTTTTCAGAAAAAAAAACCCTTTCCAACGATATATAATGTTTTGGGGTGGGGCGAGGTTTTCCCCCCTCAATTATGGCGGATACACCAAAAATGAGACTAATTAATTAATTTAAAAATAACTAATTCGAAATTAAAAATTTGGGCTTCGAGGTGCACGAGGGCGGGGTACGTTCGAATTTTTGAGCCAAGTTTCAGGTCTGTGGGTGCTGCGGGGGCTTCTGGCCAGCGGTTACAAACATACAGACAAACGAACACCGTCATCTTTATATATATAGATATATTTAATACTACAGTGAATTCTCACTTATGCGCCGGCCCAAGGGACCAACAGAAAAAGGCGCATGAGTGAGAGAGACGTATAAGAGAACAAGCCTATTTAAAGGACTAAAACCCAACATAGGCTCTAATGAGAGAATGAATAAGAATTTTTCTATAGAAAAGGGACATATTACTACAGTTAGGAATACTGTAACGTAACTGCAATGATAATGAGAGAACAAAAAATGTAGCATACCTAATTGCAAAATGTTCCCTTTAAAACGATCCATAATAGATAATTGTTCCTCTCCGAATTCTAGTTCATGCGGAAAAAATGCCTTCCGTGAGCAAAAAAAGGTGAAAGATTAAAGAGAAAAGTGTAGAAAAATGCTTATTTTTTAAAGAAAATAAATTATATTTTTGATTTTTTACGGAAAATTCGGCGCATAAGTGAAATATTTATCTTTAGAGCGACGCATAAACGAATGATACTATCATTATTTTTCTATAGAATGTGCTGGGACCATTCAAAATCGTCGTATAAGTGAAAAAGACGCATAAATGAGTCGGTGTACAAGTGAGAGTTCACTGTATTATAAAGTCCAAACTATGTTACATGTTGATGTATTTTTTTGGGCATGAAAACTTAGCGGATATTCAATAGTTTTGAGAATCAAAGGGAAATCTGAGTATCATGTGTGAAATATTTTGATTACCTCTAAAAGTGTATTTTTTAAGCTTTTTTAAACTATCTATATTTTAAAATTATTTTAAACTATCATTTATTTTATTTTTTCCTCAGTTTGTGACTATTGAAAAAAAAAAAAGATGCTGAAGTGCGTGCTGATCGCTGCGTGGGCGGTGTTCGTGGGGGGTGTGGGGTGCGTCGACATGAAGGGGGAGGTGGAGCGAACCTGCCCCGAGAGGAACACCAACTACAAACCGGACAGCCTGAAAGACGCCAAACGATTCCTGAAGATGCACAACTGCAGATACCGACACTGGATGCACTACTCGCAGAGTAGCATGTTGACCTACCAGACGGACCTCACCGAGAAGAACAGGAAAGCCCTGGTGAGATGCATTCCCCTTCGTATTAAGCAGTGAGTAACCGATTCTAATCGCCTCCTAAATATTAAATGCCTCGCTACCGTCGAGATGAGTTCCACTTTAAACGCCACCTTGCGGCAATCCGATAATGCCGTTGTTATTTTTTGATTAGTTAATTTTTAAATTTAAATTCAGAAAAGAAACAATCGTTAATTTTTTCGAAGAGCTCCGGTAGATGGCAGTGCTTTGTGAGTCAAGGGCACTTTTGCAGCTATTGGCGACGGATCCTAGCAATATTCGAATTAAATTTTTTGATTGGTTGATTTTTAAATTTAAATTTAAAAATGAACCAATCGTTAATTTCTCTTTCTCGAAGAACTCCGGTAGATGGCAGTGTATCGTGAACCAAGGACGAAATTTGACTCTTGTTAAAAGCCAGAAAGTTGCAGGCATTTACTATTTAGGAGGCGTTGCCCTAAGCAAGGGCTAAGGCAGGAACAAGCAATACACCGCCAACTCGGTTATTTCCATCCAGGGACTGCAGTTTCGTGCTTAGTACGCACTCATATCAGCATGGAATACGAAAGTAATACCCGAGCTCTGCCTTAAAATGTACGAGTTGTACCATACCAAATGCGGTCGCTCGCTGGTATTCTAATTTCACATTAGAAACCAGTTCTTTTTTTCGGCTCTCTTTGCTCTCTCTATAACGGGATTTTTGCCGCCAATTCGGTTACTTTCCTATTTCGTGCTGATGAGGGCATAATAAGCACGAAACTGCAGTCCATGGATCGAAATGGCCGAGTTGGCGGTGTGTTGCCTGTTCCTGCCTTAGCCCTTGCTTAGAGACGGTTACTCACTGCTTTATACCCGAGCTCTGATTTGAAATTTGCGAGTTGTACCGTACCGAGTGCAGTCGCTCGCTTGTATTCTAATTTCCCATTAGCTACCAGTGTTTTTTTTTTTTTTTTTGACTCTCTTTGCTGTATAAGCGGATTTTTGCATCCAACTCGGCTACTTTCGTATTCCATGCTGATGAGTGCATAATAAGCACGAAACTGCAGTCCATGGATGAAAATAACCGAGTTGGCGGTGTATTGCATGTTTCCTTCGTAGTCCAAGAACTAGCAACGTCGAAAAAATAACAATTTTAAGACCGACTGGCTCTTTAGGGTGTCTGGCAACCCCAGGAGAGTGGTTGCGTTCTTCACTGTGCATCACATTTTTGCTTTTAAAAAATAGCGATTTTTTTAACCATTTTGGGGTAATGAGAAGCTTAAATCTGTAGCAAGTATGTCATGTAATATATCAATGGGAAGCTCTATTTCTTTCCTTCACAAGGGTAGTTGAATATTTATTCTACCATACTTTGAAAAGAAATTGTTTGTAAAAACTTTTGTTTTGGTTTTTTCCTTTTTTAACAGCTCTATTTCGTACAATTTTTGAAGTAGAAATCTAAAACTCGGCAGGGTTACTTATTTTGTCACTTGTGTCTTTCATACCCATTTTTGTAAAAATCGGAAAGGGTGGGGGTCAAAATCTTTTTTCTCATGATTGATTTGAAGCGGAATTGCCCAAATATGACTTAAAAAACCACTATTTTTTCCAGCACTAGAGGAATGCCGGGGCCTCGGTGGATTAGAAGTAGAGTCTTCTCCTCGTAAGCAAGAGGTCGCGGGTTCGAGTCTAACTTTGCCCTTAAATGTTATTTCAACCTCTCTATGACGTAAATCTGTCCCGTGCTTGTCAGGAGGCAAGGCGCATAGTACCGACGCCTCCTAAATACTAAATGCCTAAAAGATATGCTTCGCTACCGTCGAGATGGGTTCTACTTTAAACGCCACCTTGCGGCGATCCGATAATGCCGTTGTTATTTTTTGATTGGTTAATGTTTAAATTTAAATTCAGAAATGAACCAATCGTTAATTTTTCGAAGAACTCCGGTAGATGGCAGTGCTTTGTGAACCAAGGGCATTTTGCAGCTATTGGCGATGGATCCAAACAATATTCGAATTACATTTTTTTATTGGTTGATTTTTAAATTTGAATTTAGAAATGAACCAATCGTTAATTTCTCTTTCTCGAAGAACTCCGGTAGATGGCAGTGTATCGTGAACCAAGGACGAAATTTTGCTGTGTGCTAAAAACCAGAAAGTTGCAGGCATTTAGAAGGCGTTAACTACTCTTTGCCGCCAGACTAACTTTGGCTTCTTGGAATGCGGCTGGCCTCGCTCATAAAATGGGTGAGGTCAGTACTTTTGTGGCTGATTTGTCTCCTGATATCTTTTGTATACAGGAGACCCATTTTGGGGGCTCTGAAAACATCTGGCTCCCAAATTACAAGTTTTACAAGAAAAACCGCAATTCTAGGGGTGGCGGTACCCTTATTTTCATTAAGTCCAATATCCCCCATTATGAAATTATTATAGATACCGAGGAGCTTGAAAATTGCTCGATTGTTTCCACCATCCAGAACGAGGACTTTCTAGTTTCCTCGGCCTACCTCCCTCCTTCCAAAAATTTCCTCCCTGAAGATTTTAATAAAATTCTTAACTTTAAGCATAAAGCTATTATTATGGGCGACCTCAATGCTAAGCATTCCCTGTGGAGCAACGGGAGGTCTAATAGCAATGGGAAAGCACTTTTTGAGTTTTTCATGGAGAAGGACTATAATTTGTACTATCCTGACTCCCCCCACCCATTTCACTAACACTGTAAACACTACAATTGACCTTGCTATCTCTAAGAATGTTTTTGATAGCTTTGAAATTACCTCGCTCACGGAGCGCAACTCTGATCATAATCCTATTTGGCTGGAGTTGAACCTCGGAGCTAGGATACCTAAGCCTACTGTTACAACAGTTACCACACACTGGGAGCATTTTACTCTGTTTGTGAACCAACAGGTCAGAGGTAACCCCCAGATAAATTCTACTTCTGACATTGATAAAGAAATCTCCCACCTGACCAAGGTAATCCAAAATGCAATTGAAAGGTCTAAAGTGACAAAAGTGGTCAACTGCTTCCCTCTCAGGCTCCCTAGGGAAATTACTGATTTCATAAAGCAGAAAAACCAAGCCAAAACAATTTGGCAACGAAACCAAAGACCCACGTTTAAGAGCCGAAATCAACAGGCTGCAGACTCTCGTTAAACGCAAAGTAAAATTACACAAGAATGAGAAATTTATGGACAAACTCGAGAGCCTCAATGAAGAAAA
>JAXGGA010021384.1:0-16682 GCA_038373865.1 Uloborus plumipes | reverse complement strand
CTTCGCCGAGTGAAAACAATAAATCGGGAGAGAGATGTGTGTGTGAAACGGTTGCTGGGTGTGCTTGGAACACTGCTTTTGCCAGACCCGATGACGTGAAGTCTGTGCTGTACTGATTTTTTTGGGAGTGGGATGCTTTCTCTCAGGAATTTGTTTTTCTTTACTTGCAGTTCAAGTAGAGAAAGAGAAACGCAATCGGCAAAAAAAACTGCATTGACTGAAAGATATGCGTAAAAAATCAAACAAAACGAAATACCTTTCTTTTATTTTGGCATACCATTTAAATGTTAAGACTTGAATAAATATCTCAGTGCTTGAAAAGTAAAATAGGAAAATTAACGTTTTATCGCACAAAATTTGCAAATATCTGCAGACACGTGTTTTAGGGTTAAAAGGAGCTCCTGAATTTTCATACTAAAGTTTCATCTTTGTTTCAATGAAAAATGGGTTCCTAGTAACCCGAAACACGTGTCTTCAGTTATTTGCAAGTTTTCTGCCAAAAAACGTTGAGTGTTCCTATTTTGCATTTTAAATGTTGTTTCAAATGTAGTTCTTTCGCTTTATAAACGTGTTCTTTTATCTGGTTCGTGTACAACAGTTGCATACCACGAGCAGAGTAGCTTCCCAGCGCTGATTTTTTGAATAATTTTTCAATAAGAGTCATCTTATTTTTGTCGTCCTGATTCACCGTCCCTATCACCAAATTTATTTCATAACGGATTCAGTGACTTTGCTTTCCGTTTCCCTTTCTTGGAAATAACATCTAAATATATTGATGAACATGACTTCATTCAAAACTACTATTCAGAAAGGGTCTATGAACTATTTATTCATGCTTTTATTTATTGACAGACAACATACATTTCACGTTCGTGTACTTGGTGACATAGGACACATTCACGAACTCACTCCCAATATATGACATGTACAAAGTGAACGACAGAATTCACATCACAGTGAACCAAGCTCAGGACCAAGAACAACTGGATAAATCCGTCGAGTTGGTACAAGAGCGATTGCCCAGGAGGCTGTCTAGCCATCAATATCAACAAGTAGTACCAAACAGCCATCACAAGATTCCGCAGTGGACACATCAAGTCCCTCGGGTATTCCACTGGAGTAAAAGACTATTCCCTGTGTAAAAATTGTATCACTGCGCAGGCTTTTCCAGACCACATTTTATCCTGCCTGGGTCTATCCACTGAAGACTTAAGGGATAGACTAGGTCTAGTCATTGACGTTTTGAAGGTTAAAGATTTGTTGGACTTGATCTAGCTCTGCTAGATCCCGGGGATTTGAAAGAAGAAGAAGACATCACAGTGAGGGAAGTCGCAGCCAAGGCGAGGGCAGGAATCGAACCCACCACCACGGGATAACGAGATTGATATGCTGCCACACTGCACCACCGAGGCCTCATGATACTATGCCTATATGGTAACAGCAACAACAACAATAATAGTAATTTGGGGGAAGACGCCGTATCATGTGTTGCACCCACAAGCATCAACAAGAACATCTACTGTCTGGTTTTCTTAAGTATAAAACCTTCCGCGCATTTACGCTCGTCTCAGGTCTTCTCTGATCTCACCAAAATAGGGAGGATAGGTAAGATAACAATCAGGGGAAGAATAATAAGAAGCATTTTGAGCCGTATCAAATAACGTAGAACGATGCTAATTTCAAACACGTAGTTTTGTTGAATATGTCATAAAATAATTTTGGAAAAAAATAGATCCAACTTCAACTGGAAATTGATCTAAAAAGTAAAAAATAATTTTTTTCTTTGAACACCATCGAATTTACTTTTAAACATAAGTTTTGAAGTCGGCGCAAAAACAATGTATAGAATCATACGCAACTACAATTCAACTATACAGGGTGTCCACTCCAATCGTGGACCAATAGCTAATTTCTAAACCGTTAGAGATAAGCATATAGTTTATTTAGGAAAAAATCTCCAAATTACGAAAGGAATTTTGGGTCCATTCAATGTTTTTCAAAAAATCAAATTTTGAAAGAGTTACGAAATTTAAATTTTTATACAGCCCCCGAGTCCTATATATCATATTTAGCAAAACATTCTTGACACTGTAACGTTTAAAACTAAAAAAAAATCACTCTTCTACCACAAAAATTGACCGAGTTATGACGTTTTGAAAAATCAAAATTTTGCATTGTTTTATGACGTCATCGAGAGATCACTTAAAGGACCGTTTGCGAAATCCTTCAAAATCTTGATTTTTCAAAACGTCATAACTCGGTCAATTTTTGTGGTAGAAGAGTGATTTTTTTTTTAGTTTTAAACGTTACAGTGTCAAGAATGTTTTGCTAAATATGATTGATAGGACTCGGGGGCTGTATAAAAATTTAAATTTCGTAATTCTTTCAAAATTTGATTTTTTGAAAAACATTGAATGGACCCAAAACTCCTTTCGTAATTTGGAGATTTTTTCCTAAATAAACTATATGCTTATCTCTAACGGTTTAGAAATTAGCTATTGGTCCACGATTGGAGTGGACACCCTGTATAAATTTTAATGGATCCAAGTTCTTTAAGAGCATTCGCAGACATTTCATTCATTACCACACATTCGTGTAATGAAACAAATATTCTGCCTTTAATTTTCAATGGTTTCTCTGAAAAATGTTGGCAAAATATGGTTAAATATCATTTTACCTATCGTTTTTGTTTCTACTTCAAAACTTATGTTTAAAAGTAGTTTCGATGGTGTTCAAAGAAAAAAAAATATTTTTTGCTTTTTAGAGCAATTTCCAGCTGAAGTCGGTTCTATTTTTTTCCAAAATTATTTTATTTTATTCTTTTTAGTGTAAGTGTACTTGTGAAATAAGGTAATGTTTCCCATTACGAAACTTCACCACCTAATTTTCTTAAGTAAATGCTCCATAAAATAAACTGAAAAAAAGGAAGAAACTAGCAACGTGTGTAAAATTTTAAACGATAGATTAAAATGCAAGTTTTAAATTGAAAACTTCGGAAAGTTCCCACTCACAACCCATCAACCCGTTTTTAATTGGAGTGGTTTGCGAGTGCCAGGTGCGACTTTCACGGACGTACAGTACACTCTTAAAACTGTGCCTCTGAAATAAGAGGCACATTTTGAATTTTTGTGCCTCTGAAAATTAAGCGGCACATTTAAAATGAAAGGCACCGTTTGTGCCTCTGAAATTAAAAGGCACATACCGTGCCTTTGATTTTAGATTTCAGTGCCTTATATTTGAGGACGTTTGTGCCTCTGATTTTAGATTTCAGTGCCTTATATTTGAAAACGTCTGTGCCTCTGATTTTTGATTTCAGTGCCTTACATTTAAAAGGATTTGTGCCTCTTATAGGTTTATAATAATAATAATGGTTTATTAAGGAGAATTTCAATGTTAGTTTATAGTAACTTCTTAATTTTTTACCCCAGTGCTTGCATGTTTTAAACTTTTTTTTTAGGTTTTAATTCGTCATGACACATTAATTAGATATATCAAAACAAAATGTTTCCCAAAGAATATAAAAATCTTGTGCATAATACTTTATTTCAAACATTTTCTGATTTGATTGTTGTATAAGCTCTTATTTTCGCTAATCTTGTCAACAGAACTGAAAATTGGACAAGATAAGAAAAAAAATGCTATTAAGCTTTAGTTGTTGCCATTGTACGACATAGCAAAAAAGAGTACTTCATAACAAATTGTCAGTTTGATCCTGAAACAAAGGTAGTCTTACATGATTGAATTTATTCAATTTTAATTAAAAGGTAACTTTTTGAAAGACAATATTGAGAATAGGAACAAAACAAGGTATTTCAACTATTTTTAGTTTTAGTTGCTTTAGTATAAAATTTATTAAATGTAATAAATGGAAATGCTATAAAATATAGAGTGATTTTAACCTTTTATGCAAAATAGTATCTTTTAGGGAGAACAAACACTTGATGTTTTATAATGCTGTAGTTTCAAATTTAGTTATTACGTACAGGATAATAACCGATAATTCCATGCAATCTCGATAAAAATTGCAAGATTCCTTAAAACACATTTAAACATCTGTTACAATTCAAAAACATCATAACAATTTTTTATAACTACGAACATGTCATACGGATCCAAAAAATGATTTAAATTAATCACTGAGTACTCGGCCTGCTAAAGAAAAAATGTTTGACGAAAAAATTTCACTAAAAGTTGTATTTTTGTGTAATAAAATCTCATTAAAAGATAACAAGTTCAGTAAATTTAAAGTCAACTGAATCTCGTGATAAAGTATTTTACCATAATAAAGGTCACATGAAAATTGACTAAGTTAAAATTTATTAAATTTAGTAAATAAATGCTGCGATACAGAAAATTAGTGAATTTAAACTTTAATGCACAGAGGCAAGGTTTCTTTTATAAATATTTAGTTTTGAATCTGCAATTTCTACGAGAATAGTCTTTTTTTACTTATTTTTGCCGAAAAAAATCCTATTATATTTTAACAAGTTCAACAAATTTATATTCAACTGAATCTTGTGAGAATTTATCAGATGCGTATTTGACGTGAGGCTGCCCTGGGCTTTTGAAACTGGCCGCCCCCCCCCCTTGAGGCGTTGAATTTCAAAGTTGTTAAAAAAAAAAAACTTTTTTATTTACTTGACATAAAATGTATTTTCAAGGTAAACCGTGCAAATCCCGGCCACACAGCTAGTTAAACATGAAATTGGTTGGTTGTTAACAATCAGCCAATTGGTAAAAATTCGCCTTTCGGGAATTTCAACTTTTACTACTACAAATCTGCTCTTACATTATTATAAATCAACAACGAGGGAAACGAGAATATTTTGTTGGATCAATGTTAAGTCTATGAAACAGAATTCGTTTTAACGAGCAAGACCCGGTTTTAACGAACAATTTTTTTCTGTCTTGCAGTCTTTTTTTCTCATCTTTCTAGTCTTATTCCTATCTTATCTTCTTTTCTTTTTTTTTCCCCTGCGGTTCAATACTTTTGTATGAAAAATTCCACCAGCATTCCAGCGTTATTAAATAAAGAACAGTATTTAATTCAATTAACTGATGTAATTCTCGCTGCCGATCAGCCCTGCTGTCTAAAAAAAAGGGTCTTTACTTTGCATAGAAAAAGTGCCGCCCCCCCCCCAATCGTGCCGCCCTGGGCTATAGCCCACTAATCCCATACGTAAATACAGCACTGGAATTTATACTTTATCATGATGAAGTACTACGAAATAGTATCAAATTGAGTTAAAATTAATTTTAAAAAAAAATGCTAAATCATAACTTATTATTTTTTAAAAAATCCTACTCTATTTTAAAAAGTAGTACAATAAATTTAAAGTCAACCGAATCTTGTGAGACAATATTTATCATAATAAAGCCCATGCAACTAAAAAATAATTACTTCTTTTGTCAATGGAGCTTTTTGCCGGAACAACAAACAGTATCAAATATCTAACATATTAAACCATTATGGCAAATGAGACTAAGATTTTAATTAAAATAACGCTGATAAATCATAATAGAAATAAATTGGACGAGCTATTTTACATACCTGTCGTAGCACAATATGTCAACATACAGCACAAAAAAGATCAGCAAAGGAGTATGTAGATTTTAAAAATACACTAACACACTCTTTTGCTGCCCATTTTGTTATCGATGTTTCCATAGGAAGACGTTTGAAACAGCAGTTTATGCCTCGGCAATCAATAATGCGTAATGGATGGACAGATAAATAAAATCTTCTTCTGATAGTAAGTGTTCAGAGCAAACCATAATATGCTTATTCTGCACAAAATGCACCCGACTGACTTTTCATTTGCCGTTGCTTCAAACGATGAATCTTGCAAAGGAAAGGCATGGAACGATCAAATTTCTACACTACAACTTGATTTTCGTTCCCTATTCTTACATCCGCATCAAACAACAATGCAATACATAAAATTATTTTTCTCAAACTAATAATATTGCTTGAAAACGACGAAAGAATACATTTAATCCTGAATTTTTGCGATAACGAACTTTCCGCCATCTCCAGCATTGAAAATAAACATACGGGCCACGTGATCAGCTATAACCTCAAACCCAAAGCGTGAATAGACGATGTGCCGCTTAAAACTTGCGAAGTGGGAATTTAAAAGGCACGGCCGATTCAGTGTGCCTTTAAAAAGTTTTGCTTCCTTTCCGTGCCGTTCATCTCGTTGTGCTTTGTATGTATCAACGGCACCTAACGCTTTGTGCCTCTGATATGTAAGTAATATAAGGCACAATTCCCTTGTGCCTTACATATAAGCGGCACACTTTTAAGAGTGTAGCCACTTAGAATGAAAGAGCATGTACATCGAGAGCATACATGAATTGGTTTTGATTTACCGCAAGTTTAACGGGTATGTTTACAGTGTTTTGTGTTTTTACCTCTCTGTTGAGTACCCGAAATAGTGTTAAATGCCTCTGGCTAAGTCGCCGTATTTTCATTTGGGGAAGATGCCGTAGCGTTCCGTCAATCCCTACATAAAACAATTATCCTATTCGAGACATTGACCTAGAAAACTGCACCGAACCGTCGAAAAAAATGTGAATTGATGAAATGTACACAGAAGTTGAAGCAAAAAGTTGTGTGCGGCATCTTCTCCCTACGGAAATTGCACTAATGACATCTTCCCCAACCGTTGGGGAAAATGCCGAAATGCAAGGATTTTGTAAATCCTTAATTTTCGGTGGTAAAAAATTGTTTTTAAAAGCGAAACTTATTTTTTTACCAATCACAAAAGTCCATATTTTGTGGATAAATAGAATTTTTAAAAATAAAACCAATGCCCTATTTTGAATAAAATAAAGTCAAAAACTACGGCGTCTTTCCCTACCCTACATGGCGAAGTCAATACAACAACAAATTTAACTCAATTTTTTTACATGTTTACTTTATTATTGCTGTCATTATCATCATTTAGGAATAGGGTCATGGGGGGCTACCGAAGCCCCCATGCTACCGCTATGCGTAATCCTACTGCTATGCGTAAATGATAATAATGAAAACAACAACAATAATAGTAATAATACAGGGTGGTTATAAATTAACGTGGGGTGTTTGGAGATCTCTAGCGCGTAAAGTACTGGGGGAAACATTGGCAAATTTCATGGGCACACATATTAGACCATGGGATTTCGATTTCTGAAATAAAAAAATAGTTTATATAATCGCCACCAGAGGAAATTTTGGAGCTGAAAAAGTGTATTGCTCTGATTGTCGAAGAATTAAATGCTACTGACAAAATATGCATCCATTTTATTTGCAAATATGGCTTTTTTATCACAAATGTAGTTCAATATGATCCCCATTGTGAAGTTGCAAGAACTGGATACGATGCACAACATTTTCCATAGCAGCTCATAACATATTAGAATTGATTTCTCTGACTTTTAAAGTTACAATATCTTTTAAACTTGCTGTATCAGAAACACGTCTTTGATGAACAACACTGTTCAGATATCTCCATAACCAAAAATCGCATGGATTGAGCTCGGGCGACTTTGGGGGCCATATTGGAAATTCTACGGCGATCATATTCAACCTCATTTGCAAATAACAATCATGTTTTCTTTGCGGAATTGCTTTGTACAGCATTTTTTCTACTTTAATTCGCTATATTGAGGGTGATACACTGTTACAGTGCCAAATTTCCCTCTGGTGGCGAATTTTTAAACTATTTTTTTTTTATTTCAAAAATCAAAATCCCATGGTCTAATGTGTGCGCCCATGAAATTTGACACTATATTGCCCTGTACTTCGCGCGCTAGAGGGCTCCAAACACCTCACGCTAATTTATAACCACCCTGTACTTAGAGATGCCAATGTAACAGCAATATTAACTCAATCTCTTTTTTTACATGGATCTTTTTTTCTTTTGAACATGTTCCTCACACGTTGTATTTTTAATTTTCAGCTAGTCAAAATTAATTTCAAATCATTAAAAAAAAACGCTCCATTCAAAAAATATTTTAAACGACATTTATTTTTTTTTTCTTTCGAGGGGAAGGGGTTAGCTACACTTTTACTGAAGTGATTAGCTCTTGTAAGTGTGAAAAAGTTTTATCCAAAAACAGAATAAGAACCTCTAGAAATTTTAACTAATTTTTATTTCTTAAAAAATAACAATCATCCCCTATCTCGCTATTTCAGATTTCAATCAACATGTTTTTCTTTTATTCGGTTTAACTTTCTTTTCTAGTAAAAACCTTACTTGTAATTTTGCTTATGTCAATGTTTTGTTTTCCCCAGAAATGCAAAGGTAACAAAAAGAGAAATCACACTTCACTACTAAAAAAAAACTTCTGAAGCTTGTTTTTATGTTTTCAACAAGCATTAGTCTAGTGATCTATGATTATGATAAACATATCAATGGTCACTCAGGTCAGATTATGATCCTTAATGATGTCTGAAACTGGTCTGGGCCTCCTTCGCAAAGCATTTTCCCAGCTACACATCAAAAAACAAAAACTTAATAGTGTTTTCCCACTATGTATATTTTTTTCCGATTGACCGGTTGCTCGTCTTTGACATGATGACCTGAAATTGAGGACACCTGATTGGGTTTCATCGTCACGCACGAAACGGGGACACGCCCATTTTTATGCAAATTGAAAGAATGGGCATATTACACTGTAAAGGGAATGCATGATCTGCAAGAGTGGTTTTTTCCCGCCTAATTATTAATCGGCGCACAGAATATCTCGTATGCTAATGCGGATGCCATATTCCACGCCGTAATGAACAAAGATCATTTATTATTTTTAATTTCTGTGATTTGGCGATGAATGCTGATTAGTGATTGTGCTCAAAGGCAATGCTTTTTCTATACGCTTCTGCACTGCGAAAAGTGTCTAAAAATAATAGCTTAATGTGAACATTTATTAGAAGATAAATAATTGATTTGTAATTGAACCAAAAGACTTCTGTACAGCTGAAAGTGTCGAAAAATAATGGCATAATGTTAACATTTATTCTAAGATTAGTAAATAAATGTTATTACAAGACTTTCATTAATAGAGATCTTCACAATATAGTAATATAATGTTATTGCAAAGCTTTCATTAACACAGAGATCTTCATAATATGGCAGTATCTTTCAAATGAAAGAAGAATTTAACCTTCAAACTAAAAAGGTATTCTGAATAATAAATGAGTAAATAGTGACAAATATTGATCATATTTCACGCCATAATGAATAAAAATATAAATTATTTATTATTTTTAGTTTCTGTGATTTGGCGTTGAATGCTGATTAGTGATTATTCAAAGGCAATGCTTTTTCTACGCTTCTGCACGGCAAAAAGTGTTTAAAAACAATAGCCTAATGTGAACATTTATTAGAAGATAATTGATTTGTAACTGTACTCGAAGACTTCTCCTGAGAAAAATGTGTCTAAAACGGCTTAATGTTAACATTCCATACGAGATTAGTAAATAACTGTTCTTTCAAAGCTTTCATTAGTAAAGAAATCTTCATAATATAATAATATCGATCACATGGAAGAAACATTAAATCTTCAAACTGAAAAGACATTTTGAATAAAAAATGTCAGTGTTAAGACATTTTAATAAAAAATGTCTTAATACTGACAAGGATTGATCGTATTCAACAAGTCGTAATGAACAAAGGTCATTTATTATTTTTAATTTCTGTGATTTATTGATGAATGCTGATAAGTGATTGTGCCCAAAGGCAGTGTTTTTTACCCTTCTGTCCTGTAAAAAGTGTCTAAAAATAATAGCGTAATGTGAACATTTATTCGAAGATAAGTAAATGATTGATAGTGCTCAAAGTCGATACTTTTGCACTTCTGCATATCAAAAAGTGTCTAAAAATAATAGCGTAATGTGCACATTTATTCGAAGATGAGTAAAAATGATTGGAAGATGTGCTCAAACTCAATATTTTTTGCACTTCTGCAGCGCAAAATTGTCTAAAAATACTACCATCGTAATATGAGCATTTGTTTGAGCATAAGTAAGTGGTCAATATTTGAGCTCAAAGCCAATGCTTTTGCACTTTTGTACGGCAAAAAGGGTCTGAAAATAATGGGGTCATCTGAACATTTTCACCAAGATTAGTAAATGCATGACATTGCACAGCTTTCATTAGTACAGAAGTCTTCATCATATACTACAATCGTTAAAATCAAAGGAAAATTAAATCTCCAAACTCAAAAAATATTTTATTTAAAAATGAGTAAATAGCGATAAAGATGTTAATTAGAATGCAGGTACGTATTCAGGCCTGTCATTTAGGGGGGCAGGGGGGTCAATTGCCCCCCTCCCTGACTTTGAAAAATCAATGTATTTACATATAAATGGACGTGGTTGTTTATGTTTTCCGATGAAATTGCATTGTTTGGATCTTTTGCCCTCCCCCCTGGAAAAACTTGAAATGACGTCCCTGTATGTATTCAGAAATTTTTGTAGAAAGGGAGGAGGGTATCAAGTTTTAGTCGCCACTGAAATGGAAGGAAAACGAAGTATAATCTAACCTACCTCTAAATGTAGTATATATTGCTTATCAAATGATATTTTTAATGACATTCTATTAAATTACCTATAATTCTAATAAAAATTATTGTCCTGAAAAATACAAATAACCATTTATTGTGAACTAGCTGACCCGGCGAACTCTGTTCCGCCTTAAAGGCAATAAATAAGCAAATTTTTGAATTTATTAAGTTTTTTATTATTAGAAAATACAAAAAAAAATTAAGTACCTACATTAATCATTCATTATTGTTTCTGTATTTCAGTACATAGGTTGCTCTTCACTTAAGTACCTTATGATACACAACATTTTTTTCTTATTATCAGGCGCAAAAACAAACAACGCAGATGGTCTTCCGGCCCGTGAACATGCCACATATAACTGAACATGGGAAAAACAGTGATGTTTTAGATTCATACCACAAACTTTTAAGAATTGGCCTTGTGATTTGTTGATGGTCATGACAAATGCAAGACGGATCGGAAATTGAAGTCTTTTAAATTCAAACGGCATATCGGTCGGGATCAGCGGGATCCTTGGAATGAGCAATCGTTTCTGACAGCTTTTCACATATAAATTTCAAGAGAAGTAACGCGTTTGTTTGTAATTTATTTCACAAAAAAGTCAAATAACACTTAACGCATAGCTAACTTACAACCTCTTTACTGCGCTCCGGAAGCTGCCAGAACGTGTGCTTTATGTCGCTCAGCCATGGAGGTGTCAAAAAAGGCTTCGTAAAAAGGCGAAGTCAATAAGACATTTTTTCTATTTGTGTAACTGACACACATAAATTATAGCCTATGTCCGTCTCCTGGCTCTAAGCTACCTACCCACCAATTTTTAGCCATATCGGTAGAGCCGTTCTTGAGTTATAAATAGTGTAACTAACACGACTTTCTTTTATATATACAGGGTGAGTTCGATCGAATCTGCAATACGAAAAGGGGTGATAGAAGAGCCCAAGTGGAGTATAGAACCACCCATTAGCGGTGTCAATTCGTAACCGTAACTGAGTTATGGTATATTTAAGAAAATTCGCAAAAAAAAAAACAAAATTCTGAGAAAAAGACCAATTTTTGAAGTTTCTGCACAAAATAAGCACATATTTCGAAAGAGCAGAAAAAATCCTTTAAAATGACATCTTTTTCATCAAGATAGTCGCACTTTATAGCGAGTTACAAGCTTTCAAACACTGGAAACACTCAAAAATGAAATTTCATCAAACTTTTCAGTCAAAATTTTCAGAAACAACCGTATGAGCTACAACCGGTCAAATGCACCAAAAACTTTCTTATTTCACTAGCTTTCAGATGATACAACAGAAAATCATATTGGGCTTCAAGTTCAGCAGATATTCTGGCTTTTGTTTGAAACAGTATGAAAATCGTCTTTTGTCAGAATATGGAAACCAGCAAAGAGTCAGACTTTTATGTTCTAAATTTTCTATTTCATGTAAGTGTACTGTTTCACTTATTCGAGAAAAGGAAAATTTTATAACTAAATATTAAATTGTAACACTTTATTAAATTAATAATCACAAGAAAAGGTAACAACAAGTAGAAACAAAGGCAGCATTACTTTAACGCGCTTTTCACAAAAAAAAATTCAAAATTAAATGAGTTACACTAACATCTATGAGTACATTTAAATGTAAGCAATCCTCAAAATTTCCCAGAGCTACTGGAATTATCATCCCCCACACCGGATAGATGCCCTTGGCCTTTTAAGAGCGAGAACTATACCGTCGCTCTCTATGAAATTTCATTTCATAGAGTCCATTCATCCTGTCATTTGGGTCCTATTCCTTGGCCACCTAGATCACCAGACCTGACG
Source organism: Uloborus plumipes (assembly GCA_038373865.1). Taxonomy (NCBI): domain Eukaryota; kingdom Metazoa; phylum Arthropoda; class Arachnida; order Araneae; family Uloboridae; genus Uloborus; species Uloborus plumipes. Next base: position 4,323 of record JAXGGA010021384.1, on the reverse strand, counting down.
CCAGTGAACTTCTTTGTTTGGGGATTCTTGAAACAAGCAGTTTACTGCTTAGATGCAACCAGTTTGCAGGACTTGCGCATTTGGCTTGATGGAGCAGTAGCAAAAGTGAGAAATGAAATTTCATTGAGAGCGACGGTAGTTTTTGCTCTTAAAAGGCCAAGGGCATCTATCCGGTGTGGGGGATGATAATTTCAGTAGCTCTGGGAAATTTTGAGGATTGTTTACATGTAAATGTTAGTGTAACTCACTAACATAGATGTTAGTGTAACTCATTTAATTTTGAATTTTTCTTTGTGAAAAGCGCGTTAAAGTAATGCTTCCTTTGTTTCTACGTGTTGTTATCTTCTGTTGTGATTATTAACTTAATAAAGTGTTACAATTTAATATTTAGTTATAAAATTTTCTTTTTCTTGAATAAATAAACCAGTACACTTACATGAAATAGAAAATTTAGAACATAAAAGTCTGACTCTTTGCTGGTTTCCATATTCTGACAAAGGACGATTTTTATACTGTTTCAAACAAAAGCCAGAATATCTGCTGAACTTGAAGCCCAATATGATTTTCTGTTGTATCATCTGAAAGCTAGTGAAATGGGAAAGTTTTTGGTGCATTTGACCGGTTGTAGCTTATACGGTTGTTTCTGAAATTTTTGACTGAAAAGTTTGATGAAATTTCATTTTTGAGTGTTTCCAGTGTTTGAAAGCTTGTAACTCGCTATAAAGTGCGACTATCTTGATGAAAAAGATGTAATTTTAACGGATTTTTTCTGCTCTTTCGAAATATGTGCTTATTTTATGCGTAGACCCAACAGGAACTTCAGAAATTGGTCTTTTTGTCAGAATTTTGTTTTTTTTTTGCGAATTTTCCTTAAATATACCATAACTCGGTTACGGTTACGAATTGACACCGCTAATGGGTGGTTCTATACTCCACTTGGGCTCTTCTATCACCCCTTTTCGTATTGCAGATTCGATCGAACTCACCCTGTATAGATATACACTGAAGTGACAAAAGTCATGGGATACCTCTTAATATCGTGTCGGCCCTCCTTTTGCCCGGCGAAGTGCAACAACTCGACGTGGCATGGACTCAACAAGTCGTTGGAAGTCTTCTGCAGGAATATTGAGCCATGCTGTCTCGATAGACGTCCATAATTGTGAAAGCGTTGATGGGGCAGGATTTTGGGCACGAAAAGACCTCTCGATGGTTTCCCATAAATGCTCAATGGGATTCATGTCGGGCGATCTAGGTGGCCAAATCATTCGTTGGAATTGTCCAGAATTTTCTTCAAACCAATTGCGAACAGTTGTGGCCCGGTGACATGGCGCATTGTCATCCATAAAAATCCCATCGTTGTTTGGGTACATGAAGTCCATGAATGGCTGCAAGTGATCTCCAAGTAGCTGCACATAAGCATTTCCAGTCAATGTTCGGTCCAGTCGCACTAGAGGACCAAGTCCATGCCATGAAAAAACAGCCCACACCATTACGGAGCCACCACCAGCTTGAACAGTGCCTTGCTGACAGTTTGGGTCCATGGCTTCGTGGGGTCTGCGCCACACTCGAACCCTACCATCGGCTCTTACCAGCTGAAATCGTGACTCATCGGACCAGGCCACGGTTTTCCATTCATCTAGGGACCAACCGATATGCTCACGTGCCCACGAGAGTCGCTGCAAGCGATGTCGTTCTGTCAGTAAAGGCACTCGAGTCGGTCTTCTGCTGGAATAGCCCAAGAAATCCAAATTTCTCCGCACAGTTCTAGCAGACACGTCCATTGTACGTCCCACATTGATTTCTACGGTGATTTGACGCAGTGTTGCTTGTCTGTTAGAATTTACGACTCTTTGCAGACGTCGCCGGTCTCGATCTTTAAGTGCAGGCGGTCGACCACTGCGCTGTCCATGGTGGATGTTATGCCTGAAATTTCATACTCTCGGCACACTCTTGACACAGTGGATCTGGGAATGTTGAATTCTCTAACGATTTCCGAAATGGCATGACCCATGCGTCTAGCTCCAACTAACATTCCGCGTTCAAAGTCTGTTAATTCACGTCGTGCGGTCATCATCACGTTAAAACCTCTTCACATGAATAACTTGAACAGAAATGAAAGCTCTGTAAAAGCACTGCGCATTTATACCTGTTCTATGCGATGCTACTGCCATCTGAAAATTTGCATATTGCTATCCCATGACTTTTGTCACTTCAGTGTATATACACTGTTCATCTCTATATTAAAAAAAATCAAATAAAGGAAATTACACATTTGTCTTTCTTTATGAGTCGAGAAAATAATGACTAAAAGTTTATTTACTAAAAGTAAGTTACTAAAAGTAAATTTCCGAAGCTACACGACTAGCAGTATGAGTAAATGAATCTGATACTGTTTTTAGATTAACTATTTTCTTTTAACTTTATTCATAAATTATTAAATTATTACATCTTTTAAGAAATATATTTGAATTTATTTACAGCTTAAAACAATCATAAGAGAAATACAGCTGCTTTTTAAAATCAGACTTGACATGCGAGAAAGTAGGCTCTATTTGTTCGGGCTGGACGAAATATGTTATTTCCATAATTTAGTATTTTTGCCTAATCAAAAGGTTTTTGTAATCAATGAAATAACATACAGTATCAGATCATCATACCAGTAACTTACAGTAACAGTATCAGATTAGTTACGTGTTTTTTGTTTGAAAGTTCATTTGCTTCATTCTTTGTCATGGAAACATTATTTTCTGCATCAGTTTCTTTTGAAGCATATGACACAGAAGAAAAATACATCATTTGTATATCTTTGAATGAAGAGGGTTTTTCTTTTTCCTTTTTTTTAACGTCGGAAACAAGTGGAGAAAAAATATTATCGTTCTCATGTTTTTGAGTTTGATGCTTTTTTTCTTTTCAGCGTATTAAATTAATGAAAAAAAAATACAATTTGCACATCTTTGAATTCGGTCGTTTCATATTTTGCAGCATTTCTAATTATTGTGCTAATTATTTTGTGTAATTGTTATGATAATTATTTAAACGAAATCTTAGATAATCAAAATAATTGTTCAAGTAACCTTTTAAGCAGTTCCATTTCTCTTTTGAATTTATCTTTTACTGCCACATAAAACAAATGTTAGTTTTAACTGTTCTGAACAGGAAATTTATTTATAATTGTTGGGACAATCCCGACGTTTTTAATGAATGCTTAGTTACTAACGGTAATTATTATATTCCTTATGAGCTGGATTGTGGTATTAAAACAAATTTAATGATTTCAAATGCATTTTTATTCAGTTAAGTCTGAGAATTTTCTCAAATAACTGGTAACAGGCAGCAGTAAAAATTTTCTAAGAAGTTCATTATTTATATTGATTCTTATTCGTGCTTATTTAGAGCTGGATTGAAAAATGAGCTTCATTATTTTTTCTTATCCCCCAAGGTTTTTTTTTTTTTTTTTTTTGAAAAATAAATGGTTAATTTCAAAATGTTCAAGAGAGAGAGAGAGAGAGAAAAAAGGAAAAGAAAAAGAAAAAATTTTGAAACCAAAAATGAATTCTTTATAAGTGTTTTAAAGTGGTTTTTCTCATGCTTAACTTGATTTTTAACATGATATAAATTATTACATCTGAAGAAGTGATCAATTTAAAGATAAGAGTGGATACACAACTGAACCCTTAAATTCTAATTAGAATTTCCAAAAAAAAAAAAAGTTAAATTAAATTAAATAGAGGGGCTAAATTTGCTTTTCACTGCAACTAATTAACTAAATTATTTTTATTGGGTAATTCATGCTTTCATAAGCCACTACCTTTTTCCGCTTCCCCTTAATCGCAAATTATGTAAAATATTTACAATTTTATTCCATGCCTCAAAGCTTCTTTGGATTGTTCATGCTTTTTGCACTTTTCCTTTTATTCTGTCTACTGGGTACATTTGATCCCACAATGCTTCCTATAGGTACTTGCTGCCAAAGAAATAAAACGGCTTGCTTGGTTTACTGAATATTTCTCATCTTTTTATCAATTTCGCACTGATTTTCCACGTATAAATAACTCAGCAACAGCTCACCACCCACTTTCTCCCTTTGAGATATGCATCTCATCCTCCACATCCCACATCATCACATGCTTGGCGACGTCCAATATCATATTTTCGCCAAATTCTCTCGGCAACCCGTGTGGTCAAGTCTTGTGGCACGCGGCTGGACATTGTGATAGATAGCTGTGCCTCGGCCCCCAGCTACAGGCTGTAATTACACCAAGATAGCATCAAGGATCCGAAAGGGGGGGGACTCTCCTCAGTGGACCCTTGACCCTCTGCTTC
>JAXGGA010021383.1:0-16682 GCA_038373865.1 Uloborus plumipes | reverse complement strand
ACGCGATCTTAAAAATGAACGCTTTTTGTGAAAAAGAATAACAATTATGATGTTTTTAACACAAAAATGTTCAATGCATTTAATTTTCCTTCTGTTCAAAACGCTTGCATTCAAAAATCGCGGCAAAACGTTGCTATCATTTCAGAAAGTGCGGTCTCGACTTATACGCAGGTTTTCGATTTTTCCCGATTTTCCTTCAAAAAGTCGGGGGGTTGACTTATACGCGATATCGACCTATACGCGAGTATATACGGTAGTATGAGAACTTTTTTTTTTTTTCGATTCATCAGGTTGAAATATAATTTGTAATAAAATTATTTTGTGCACCTTGACTGGAAAAGGAAAGTTTTTAACTTTTGTTTTATCAAAACTAATTTTTGATGTAAAGATACTTTCTTTTTTATCTCTTCTTCTTTAAAATATATGTATGTACATAATTGTATGTATGTATATATATATATTAAATACATATTAAAAGTTTTTCTTTTATTTTTTAGGCTGGAAAAACATATGAATTGTTCTTTATCTGATATAGTGGAAGAAACAACACTCAATGGCCACTTCATAAGGCACAATGTATCTCGTATTAGTAAAACAGGAGTTGTAACTCTAATTGACAAAACAGGTTCATTTTAAAGTTTTTCAAAGTTTGATTTTGCTTTATAAAGTTAACATAAAACTGTATTATGTGTTCCGTTTTGGTCAAGCATTGACTAGTAGGGTGTCCCGAAAAAAAAAATTCTGATTTTCTCAATGCAAGACCCCCCGAAATTTGCGAAATTGATCGCAAATAACATAAATAGTTTTAAAAATGGAATAAAATTATATCTTAAGGGTTCTTCAAAATTTTGAAAAATCGTCATTTTTATGGCAATATATTCGTTATTCTTAATTTCGGCACCTAGACTAAACACAAAAAAATATTTACTCTTAATGGCAATACATACTGCCTATTTTTGTTTACGGAAACCTTCTGCGCTTCTACGCATGAGTCATGAATTAAGGGAAAAGACAAGTAGACGCTAATGTTTTAACTGGACTGATTTCTTCGAAACTGATCCTCTGTTGTTCTTATTTCTAATGAAAATACTCAAAAAGATTGTTTTAAATTTTAATTATATAAAAAAAAACAACCAATTTTTTTTTTTTCATCTTCTTAATGTTTTATCAGTTAAAAAAATAATTTAAATTTTTTCGTGCAATTTTTCGCAAAATAATAATAATAAAACAGAAATCATGATTCTAATTTTTGATGTGAATAAAATTCCAAATTTATTATAAAATAAAAGTTTGAGAGTGAAAAATAAAAAGATCGCAATCGGTAATAACAAGAAACGAACAGCATAAAAAGAAAAACATATGGTGATTGATAGAGCGCAAATACTTCGGTTACCCCTTTCCGCAGTAGAATAGTCTATAAGGCATCAGGCGCGGGATGTTTCGTTTTGCATGCAGCAACACCACTTTGAATTTTTTAGGTTTCAACTTGAGTTTTTCGATTGTTAAAGTGTTAAAAGCTGATTTTGATATTTTTTAAATAATGAGTTTGATGCGTAGTTAGACTACCTGTGCTATATTGGGACTAAACAAAGAACTTGACGATCAGCAGCTACCAACTATAAGGGAAGTCATTAAATTTATTTTATTTGTGAAGAACGGGGACCTGAAGTGTAAATATAATGGAAAGGACTCGTCCAATTCCGATGCATATAAAATAGTCTCTGAACAGATAAAAAACATTTGGACAAAAGCTTCAATTCAAGTCGTTACTAAGGAACAAATTGTTCAATTACTGAAATTTTATTTCGAAAATTACCTCAGTTTAAAACAATACCACTCCAAAAGCAAACGAAATAATAGTTTTGAAAACAAACTGAAGTACTTTTTAGAGTCATATGAGAAACTTTTCGACGTTGCGGCCTGTAAGTGCACTTCATTTGAGTCTTGTTCCTGTTTAAAACTGAAGAAAGTTCCCTTCAATGAGAGACGCTTTTTGTTGGATCAAAGAAATGGCAGGAAAATGGCGATAAGAGGCATTGATAAGAAAGAAACAGCTAGATTAATTAAACGACAGCAAAAAAAATGAAGAATCAATAGGGCAAAAAAGTCGTGCTCCCTTCTGAAAAAAAACTATTCTGTTTCAGCAAAACTGATGTTAATTCGGTACATGAATTTGCCACTGATATCGCTTCGATATCAGAAGCATTCCACATCGAAAACATGCCCTCGACAAATAAACCATCGACTTCAACGACCATTAGGAATACACTGTCTTTGCCAACAGTAGCTAAGATATGTGACAGATGCGGCTTATCTACGCAATCTGCTGCTGCTGTTTCTTCTGCAGTTTTGGATGATGTCGGTTTGGTTTCGACAGAAGATTTTACTTTAGTTGTTGACAAAAACAAGATCCACAGACCTGTTACAAAAGCCCGTGAAGAAGCTTCAAAAGTATATCAAGAAATGCCATAAAAAGTCTTTATTTTGATGGGAAAAAAGACAGGACTTTGAGGAATTAAAAAAATAGTTGATCATAACCACTGCAGAGAAATTTTAGAAGAGCACATCTCAATTATACCAGACCTGGATCAATTTATTTGGGGCACACAAATCTAAGTCGTGGCACAGCAAAGGGAATCTTCGCTTCAATCACAGCTCTATTAGAGGGTCAAGATTTGAATTTAGAAGACGTGATTTGCGTTGAACGTGATGGAACTGCAATTAACACTGGTTGGAAGGATGGCGTGATTCAATATTTAGAGGAGTACTTGGAGAGACCTTTACAATGGTGTGTTTGTATGCTTCATGCCAATGAGTTGCCCCTTCGTCGTTTATTCTTGATCTTAGATGGTTGCACTTTGGGTCCTAGAGAAAATTCCGGACTGATTGGAAAACAATTAACTGGTTGCGCAAATAAAACTCTGGTGCCTTTTTGTGCAATAGAATGTAATTTACCTAGTTTGCCAAAAAATGTAATCGATCAACTAAGTATGGATCAAAAATACCTTTGAAATTTGTCAAGCTGTCTCAACTGGTTCCTGCACTCCTGAGCTGGCAAACCATTAACCTGGAAAAATTGCGCACTCGAGATGGCTTACTTCGGCTAATTGTATACTCAGACTATACGTTAGCACTCTTAATCCATCAGAAAATTTGCGGTTGCTTGTCAATTACGTGGTTAAAGTACATGCTCCAATTTGGTTCCTAACTAAGCAAAAGTCGTCTTTTAAGGACGCAGACAAACATATTTTTCAAATGATTGTGTACTCTCGATTTTTACCTGAAAACCTGCGCTTAGTTGTGGATTCTGTTATCAAAAGGAATGGTTTTTTTGCGCATCCAGAAAACCTACTTATAAGTATGTTGTTTGATGATGGAGACCACAATTGAGAGCTGGCATTGCCAAGAATTAAAAAAGCTAGAGCTGCTGAAAATAGCAATAAAAGCAATATATTTAAACCTCCAAAACTAACTTTTCTGCAAGAGATTACACCATAACTGTCTGGCATGAGTGCCAGGTTACAGCACCACTGGTTCTTTGACATATTTCTAACGAAGACCTTCAAATCATGGCAAAAGGTATCAGCTTGAAAATTGTTGACTTTCCTTGTCACACACAATTTGTGGAAAGATGTCTTAAACTAATTACAGAGGCTTCACAAAGCATAACTAATGCTAATTCTAGAGATGGTTTTGTTAGAAACAGGTTGCAATCTCGAGCGGAAATGGCAAATTTTGGACACAAAAGTCAGTTTAAATTCTAACTTTTTTTTACCAAGCTGTAATTTATTTGTTTTGTATTCTTTGGCTTTGTTTCATTAATTTAAAAAATAAAATGTTTTTCAAACTTGATTTTTGTATTCTTTTAAGCATATGGTTTAGATCTGTCAAAACGTAAAATTTACAAAACTTCAAAGAGCGGTAGAGTCCTCAAGATGATAAACAATTCTATTTTTTTTACCTTTTTCGTAATCTGTGGAAAATTACGCAAGTTTTGATACCTCTTGTGACAGTGTAGCTCGAATTTTTTTTTTTCATACAAGGACGGGACACCCTATTGACTAGTAGATGACATACTCAAAATTCATGAACTGTGTAGTGTTACTTTTTATTTTGTTTGCTCTATTAAGAGGCTCATCTTTTCATGACTCTCTGATATGCACTCACATCTCAGAATACAGTATCGCACTTGTACTCTCGCTCTCTGCTGTATTTTAATATTAAAAAACATGAATTTAATTTTGAGAATATATCTTCCTTCCCCTTTAAAACTTTTATCTTCTAAAAATGTTGGAAAAAAATATCAATTTTTTTCTGTTCCTTTTTTTTTTATTTATACCTGCTGCAGGAAAATGGTCATTATCACTTGTAAGAGAAAAACTTGTATCAATTTTAAAACTCCCCCCTCCCCCCCCCCTCAAAGTTGTATATATCAGGTTCTGTAAAGGCTTCATTAAAGAAATCCATACTTAAATAAAAGTCCTTTTTACACTCAAAATTTTATTGTTAAATTTACTCATGCAAAGTCTCCTGATTTTTATTTGTAAATCTCCCTAATTTTCACCATTCAATGTTGGCAACTATGTCATTTTCAGTGCAAATATTTGTTTCAAAGTACATAGAAATGGAAAAACCAAAACTAAACAGAAAAATTAAGAAGCTTTTTCTTTTCAGATGAAGAACTTTTCTGCACATTAGTAAGAATTATTAGTTCAGGTATTTTTAGTGCACATTGTAATGATTTTTGAGAGCTTACTATCCAGGGTCTCTCTCTGAAGTCAGTTAACAAAATATTTGAAAATTTTACTAGTTCGCAGATCAAAAAAGGTTGAGAAGTTCTTATGAAAAGTAATCTGATAGTCTTACAGTTTTGTTTTTTCAGATGCATAGGTATAACTTTGTGAAAAATAGTTTTGGAGGATCAGAATTTCATGCCTTTGCAAAATTTTGTCATTATAAAAATTAAAGAAAGTTGAAGTTGAAGTTTAATTTATGAATGCCACAAAATCAATGTTTTGCTGTACTCCTAATTTTTAAGCTCATAATTGATTGTCTCTATTTTTTAGATGATATTCCACATTGGGTGATATCAGCTATGAAGTGCCTAGCAAACTGTAAGTGCTTGACAATTTTTAATGCTTAATATTTCAATCCTTATTCATTAATTTGTATGTAACTAAACAGATAAATATAAAAAACAGAGTCCATATGCTATTCAAATCTATTTTAATGTCTGAAATGCTTTCAAGATTGATCCACATGTTCTTTTGAAGTTGATGAATCCCATCCTGTAGAGAATTTATTATTTTACTTACTAGGGGGCTCCGACCCCTGCTCGTTTCGCTCACCAACCCCTGTTCACCGCCTGTGGCGACTACCTCACCGCCTTCGGCAGCTCGATCACCGACATGCTTCTGGTGGTTTGGAGTCAAATCGGCTATATGCCACCGAATATGGCGTCCCATATGAAAAAGAAAATGCACTCCCCCAGGCCCGTCATTTAAGGGAGCACTTTGAGAAATCAATGTATTTACATATAAGTGGGTGTCGTTTTTGTTGTTTTCTGGTGAAATTGTATTGTGTTTTTACCCTTTGCCCTCCCCCCCCCCTTTTTAACGTAAAATTCTCATTTTCTTTTACTGAAATGCTCACATACCCTTTAAAAGCACAGTAACCGTTCCTTTAAAATTTAAAATAATTTTCCAAATATATAAGAGACACCCCTCCCCCCATGCTAATATAAAAAATGAAAAAAACATGTGCGCCTAATAAAAAAAAAAAGTAAAATATCTAGACCAAACTCCTTTTCATTGAAAAAAAAAAATTAAACATGCAATGTAATTCATATGAAATCACCTGAACAAAATAAAATACCGTAAGAATAATGACAAGCTACCTGAAATGTAAAAAAAAAAAAAAATCAAGAAAATATGGGATAAAAGCAATCGTGTATATTTTGCTGAATTAAGACGAGCAATAAACAAAACGAAGAGTCGCTGGTTTTGTTTGTCGAACATGGTCTTGTTGAAAAGGGTTTGGAGCAGTTTGGTTGAATATAATCTAATTTTGTTTAAGGTGAGCCTTGAACTAGCTGTCGTGGCCGTCACGAAACTTTCTTCTATATTTATCTCATGAATTCCAGTTACAAAATAAAATACGTACTCGCCCGAATAATTGGAGACAGCTCCAATTTCCCAATTATCGTAATAACCCTGCAAATGCAGAATCAATGAGCGAAATTGGAAATCATTGCAAAAGCCTTGTTTAGATTAATTGCAAATATTTTATTTGTTAGTAAAAAGAAACTGGCAGCAGTTAAAAATTTCAAATCATTGAAAGTTTTCAGCTGTTTTGATAATTAAATAGCGTGAAAGCGATTTTTTAATGAATTAATTTTTCGCATTGTTGACTAAGCGCAAAAATCACCCCACCCTCCCCCCGGGGAGATTGGCGCCAAAATTTAATCGATGCTTGCTTCCATATTGGGTTAGTGTTATTCAAAATTTCATTCAAATCTCAGCAATATTTCTCGAGATACAGTAGGTGCAATGACAAAATAAGCACTTTTGATTGCTCCACCCCCCTTTGAGATATTGACACACAAATTGAATCAGCACTTGTACTCAATAGGGTCTACCTATGGACCAATTTTCGTTCGATTCCGCCTGTTACTTCCTGAGATATAGCAATCACCTCCGCGCAGAACACGTGCGATTGCTCCACCCCCTTTGAGATATTGACACACAAATTAAATCAGCACCTGTACTCTATAGGGTCTACCTATGGACTAATTTTCGTTTGATTGTTCGTTTGATTCTTGTTATTAACAAAATACTACTAATTGACCTTTTTTCTTAGGGCCAAATGCAAGTGGCAGTGGCAGCTGTTTACCTAATTATCCAGGATTCGAAAAGGATGTCTTTAAAGTTGTTCGAGATTTTTTTCTTAATACTCAGTCACCATTACTCCCTGATGCTATATCTGCTATTCTTTTATATGCATTTTGTGAGTATATAAAAAAGATCTATTGCTATTTTATAATTCTTATTTCTCTAAAAAAGTTAGATATTTTCTTTTAGGTTTCCTTTTATTTTGCAGATGTAAAAAATGTTGAGCATTTTTCAAAGTTTAATTTCACCTTTTGTCGTGGAAGACCAACATAAAGATCCAAATGATATGAACTTTTTCGGCTCAGCGGAGGGCTTAAATGTCATACGACATCAAAACATTTTTTTTTTACAAACTAAGAGTCTTTACCTGAAATTACTTATACTTCAGGCGATTAAAAATTTTTATAAATAATTAAAATTTTTTTAATCAAAAACGAGTTTTTATGTATTTGGTGAAACTTCATGGACCTGTGGTTGGGCTTAAATATCATACTATATCAAAATATTTTTTCATGAGCTATGAGTCTTACTGTGCTACTACTTTTGCTAATTACGATTAAACACACACTCACACATACCACATGTATATATATAAATTTAAATGTTCTTTTTTGCATATTTCGCGAAACTTTAAGAATCTTGCGTTGGACCTATATATATTTTGCTTTCAAAGCATTTCTTTTACAACTATTTGACACTAATACACAATTTTTCCCACCGCAGTCATTTTTGATTTTTTTTTTAAAGTTTATTTTGACCTATCTTGGTGGAGATATTGTCTCCTAATCCCTGCAGTATTATGGAGTTTTACTGTGCATTTCAATGCTGTCATTGTAGTTACCAGGCACGTGCGGTGACCTGAGATAGTACTCAAACAGCTGTGTTTTCCAATATTTCAGACATTATGATTTATATTTCCTACATCATACAATGTGTAGGACACTTCAATGTTTGCTGTAGGATTTAGAGTGGTAATTCCAATAACTGTCGTGCTTTATGTAGCATTATTTTTGCATCAAATCACAAATATAATAACTAATGCCAAAAAAATCCTTCTTTTTTTTTTTTTTTTTGATAGAAATAATGCAACTATTTTGCATTTTATTCGCAAATAAATTCTATTTTTTGTAGCCACAGCAAAATATTATATAACAACAAAAAATCATGTTCCTCTCTTTCAGAGCAGAACATTTAAAATGAGTAATTTATGCACATTCAATAGAAAACAGTTCGGGATTCAAAAACTAACTTTTTTGTCCTCTCAAACCAAGTTCCGAAATGCCTACTCCGAAATGCCTGCTTGGTTTGTTGCTTCTTGACCAGTCTGCTGTTATTGGGCAGAAAGCAGGCTGCCGTGTGTTGCACCCCTTCATTCTTTTTCTGCTTGGGACAGACGGCTTATTCCCGATGTTTGTCGTTTGCCTATGAGACTTGGAGCAGTTTATGAGACTCATAACTCATTTTGAGGAACATAACATTGAGGAAAAACCCAAATTCATATTTAGTGTCTTTTGTGAGCATAAAAAATGAGAAACAAAGATTATTTTGCTTTATTATATTGTGCCCAAGTACTACTTGATTTTCTTGGGTGGACCGCATGTCTCTGGTAGTTACTATTATAAATTTTATTAAATAATATTTTTGTATCACACATTTTTTGTTTTGACTGTTATTATTATTATTTATTTTTTAAATAGGTTCTATCATGAAAATAAATTGCCATTCTCTCCATAATTCATCAGTGTCCGAAACCAAGGATAACTCTAAAACAACTCTGTTATCACCTGAAGTAAAAACATCCACACCTGTTATTGACCATGCTAACTCAACAAATCATCCGGCTATGCCAAGTGTAGGGAATGATGGAAAAATACTCCTTGATGATCCTGAAGCAATGTGGGATTACCCATCATCTGTTTTGTATGAAACTGATTTTGCCACTTCAGATCCTATAACCAGAGTTGTTACTGATTATTCACAAGTGAACTACCTGGGAAGCATGGAGTCTATAAGTACAATTAGTGTCTGCAGTTTGACTTCAAAACCAGACTTTTCATCTAATCAATTTAGCCCATTAAAATCCTGGAACTCAGATTTTCATTTGAGTAATTTATTTCGTAGAGATTCAAAAAGTCAAAGTGCAAATGCATCTTCTGAGGGAAGTAAATTAAAATTGAGACACACACAGTCTATGTCCGGTTTTATGCACATGCCAGAAGGTGAAGAGGATTGTTTGAATACATCTGATGCCAGTACGAAGACTATTACTAATAATGAAAAAAAATTATCATTTGATAGTTCAAGTCTCAAATATTTCAACCCTGATTCAGAGAGTGATTACTTAAAAGAAACTTCTAGTGCCATTTGTTTTCTGAAAAAAGTTTCTAGTCCTTTCAATAATGCCTCAATTTACTCAGCAAACAATGTTCTTAAGCATAAAGAAGGTAATTTTTAGTTTTTATCTTTATTTTAACCTTTTTTTTTTTTTTTTTTGAGTAAATGAATCCATGAATGTTGCAGTACTAAACAGGGGCGCCCCGAGTTTAAATTTTTGGGAGGGGAAAATTCTGAATTTGCCGAATGTAATTCCGAAATGTGCCAAATAATAAAATATGAGCATACGCACAGACCTTATGCCGTTACTTTATGAGAAAAAACAATAAGTATCACTTAAAAAAATCGAGCATTCACAAATTTTCTTCAGCTGATTGACAAATATTTGATGAATAACGGGAATGTATTTTGAAAAGTCAAAATGATTGATTGAATAATTTATAAATTATTGTTATGTACATATAAATTATTGTTATGTACATATATTGTTATGTACATATCGTGGTCCAATAGCTAATTTCTAAACCGTTACAGATAAGCATATAGTTTATTTAGGAAAAAATCTCTAAATTACAAAAGGAATTTTGGGTCTATGAAATGTTTTTCAAAAAATCAAATTTTGAAAGAGTTACGAAATTTAAATTTTTATACAGCCCCCCAGTCCTATCAATCATAGTTAGTAAAACATTCTTGACACTGTAACGTTTCAAACTTTAAAAAAAATCTCTGTTCTAGGACAAAATTTTTGACCGAGTTATGACGTTTTTAAAAATCAAGATTTTGCATTATTTCATGACGTCATCGAGAGATCGCTTAAGGGACCGTATGCGAAATCCTGCAAAATCTTGATTTTTCAAAACGTCATAACTTGGTCAATTTTTGTCGTAAAAGAGTGATTTTTTTTAGTTTTAAACTTTACAGTGTCAAGAATGTTTTACTAAATATGATTAATGCGACTGGGGAGCTGTATAAAAATTAAAATTTTGTAACTCTTTCAAAATTTGATTTTTTTGAAAAACATTTCGTAGCCCAAATTCCTTTCGTAATATAGAGATTTTTTCCTAAATAAACTATGCTTATCTCTAACGGTTTAGAAATTAGCTATTGGGCCACGATAGGAGTGGACACCCTGTATACAGATTAAAACGTATTGACTGCATGACGTATCATAAAATATTGCATATAGTACAAATGAAAGCATGTTGGTCATTTGACAGGTTTTTGAAAAATTTGAATTAGGTTTTATTAATCGGGTCTTCTTATTTTCAACGGTAACAAATGTATATAAAAAAGGAAGACATACTATTCCTGAATTTGCCGAATCTTCAGTCCGGATTTGCCGAACAAGGAAAACTTTTGGGAGGTCCCAGTGACCTCCCATGACCCCTCCCCGGGGTGCTCCTGGTACTAAAGCGACTATGAAAAATCGTCGAGTCCTAACGAGGACAAAACCATAGACTTGTTTTGGGTTAAAACCTACAGAGGCATTGGTTTGAAGCCATATTGCTCATCCAGGTGTTTAAGCATAGTATGAGATTCAGTAGTAAAACGATTTACTGTCTCACAACAATTAGTAAAGGAAAGCAGTTAAATCTCAAGGGAAAAAGACAATTGCATTGCATTACAATTTCTGATTCAAAAATAAAACAAAAAAATCTATATTTACTACTGTTTTCCATGAAATTTTGAACTTGTACCCAAAGTGCATTTTTCAAAAATTTTGAGATAGTTTGAGATATTTTAAGTCAGTAATCCCGGGAACTAGTTGTAATAATTATAACAGGAATAAAGAATGCATAGCGTAATAATGAAAATTAATACATAAATATATATATACTAGCAAAAATACCCGGCGTTGCCTGGGTCAGTAATAATATTGAGAAACAATTTATACTCACCTTTGGATTTTTTTCCTGAACTGAAAGAAGTCAAAACAAACCGCTTTGACGATTTTTAATATGTTGCAAAATTTGCCGGTAACTGTTTTGTTATACCTAGGATAATTTTGCTCCCCTCCCTACTTTATGAAAATACATTAAGTATTATTATATTACTAATGTTTGTTACAGAGAAATAGTCATCAAATGCTGAGATACTATTGCTGACCATAAAATGAAGCAAAAAATTTTTGTCCTAAATTATTTCGAAATTAATGGGAACATTTGAGCTAATATTTAGAAAAGTGCCAATTTGAGTCCCAAGTGAATTTTCACCAGTATTTCAATAACTAGTTAAAAAAATAATTTTCCCCAGAAAGAAGATAAGTTTTTCTTTCATTTCATCTAATAACATCAGGAAAAAAATTTTTTTTTCAGCAGAAAATATTGTGTTTATACATCAAAAATCAGATCGGTAACGTGTCCCAAGTAGCAAAGCTTAGCATGCAAACAGGTCATGCGCACTTTCTAACTTTCCAACAAAACGCATTTGCACAAAAAACGATTCTATTTTTACCCCTTTGTTAATATTTTACTTCATTTTTGTTTTAATCGATTTCTGATTTTCTAGCCGATGCGAAATAAGCGTGTCCCAAGTTCCGCCGTCAGAGTGGTAACAATAACTTCCGATCTATGTTTAGGCTCCCAAAATCATTTCCTGCACCTATACCACGTAATACTGAGTACCTGGTGGAAAGTTTTATTGAATCGTAATTAAAAATTTGCATTTGTGCATCTAAAATTGTAAGTAAGATTTTTTAAAGTGATTTTATAAAATGTGTGTCATTTGAGTCATCAGATCGGTAACACGCTCTAAAATGCGCAGTATTTATTATTTTAAAAATTATCTTATATATAAGTATAGTCCTTTGTTACAAGTGAAAAAACCACATGTTTGATTTTGGTTTAGTGCGATCGACTCGGAAATAAAAAAAAAACTTTGTCAGCTTGTCAGATCGGTAACAGTCAGAGCGGTAACATTGAAAAACAGCAAATATGTTACAGAACTAACTCACACGTTTCAGAATTATAAAAAGCAAAAATCATACGTTTTAGCTATATATATTGAATATTTTTGTTCTTAAAAAATGAAAAGTAATGAGTTTTAGTACAATTGCTTCATTTGTGGTTTGTATGACCTAACAATAGAAGTTAGTAAAATAAGAAAAATAACACTGCAGAAATTAAGTTAATTAATTATTATTATTTTATTTCATTATTATTATTATTTTTTTTTGGTGCTTCAATTTCTCAAAACTTCGCTAAATAACTAGATAATAACTAGCATGCTAAATTTGAATTTCTGATCAAGAAATTAAATTTCCTGCAACTAATTAAAGAAAAGCAAGCAGCAGAGTTGTGTGTTGAAAAAGTTGAAGTTGTGTGTTGTTTTCAAACAAAACAAATGTTTTATTAGATTGGATTTGGTAATCTCATAATTTATTTTATCTAAAAATCTTATCGCTCATTTTTATTTCCAAGAACTGCTATTTCATAATGAAATTTGATTTTTTAGCCTAATATATATATTTTAATATAATTATCTTAATTCTATGTTAAAAATGCAAGGAAATGATATCATATTTAGAGATGTTAACGAAGACTGATAGCATAAACTCAAATATGTAGCTCATATTAACATCAGATCTGTAACATTCATCAGATCTGTAACGACTTAAAAGTGAGTAATCTAAGGAGGGGGTAAATAACTTCCTTGACCTCCCCCCTTTTATTTTCTTGCATTTAGACCCAATTTAGACTTAAAATCCAATATTAGTTTTTTTCTGCAAAAACATTTTTTTTTTTCAGAAAACTCCAACTTCAAATTGGCACTTTTCTAAATATTGGCTCATTTGACAATTATTTGTGTAAAAACGCAAATTAATGGTAATTTTAGTCTTGTTTAAGAGTTTTATTAATTTAGTATGCGGATTATTTTACGTTTTGACATAATTTTAGAAAGTTTTTTAAGGGATACATACCGAATCGGCCAACAAAAGAAAAAAACTGAACTTTTCAGATGTAGGAGTATTATATCGATGATTAACATTTTGCCACAGTCAATAAATATCAGACAATAATCGTTTTATTTTGGTCACGTCGTGTAAGAAGTAAAGTATTCTTACGTAGTATTTGGCACAAAAACTGGTGCCAGTTGAAAAAATCGCTGAGAATCACAGTTATTAAAATATTCTTGCAACAAATTTGGCAATATTCCTGTTCAATTGGATACTAAGTAACTGCTCAATTGTAAGTACCTCAAGGAAAGTGGCCAATCAACACAAACAAATTTAAGAAAGGCCGTTAAGTTGTATTTAAAGCTTCATTAAATTGGAAAATAATGAACCTAATCCATTTACTAGTTTCCAATCTCTTCAAGCGATTACGTTACCGATACTCTGAAACACATACGTCGGCCCCGCTTAAACGGTCGGTTTCGAGAAATATTATTCGATTAAACAGGGATCTTTAACATTGCGTCAACAGCACGGGAACTATTCGGTTCCGAGATATTTTATTCGTATAAGCAGCGTATTCGTTTATCCGTTACCTGATTAAGCGGGGACGACAGTATTTACAAAACTCGCGAAAATAATGGATGCAGTGAACAATCTACTAATAAAGGAATACAATTTATTCTACAAAATAATATTTACACGCTTCAAAGCACAATAAAAATATATTGCTTAAGGATAAATATTCTACAAACAACTAAGGCTACAAAATGTTTTAAAATACAAATCATGGTAAAAGCTCGTTAGAAAGCGGACACGCTAGCGTTTCCAATGTCTATTTAAAAGGCTGGATATTAACCATGAAGCTGAAAAAAAATTACATTTTGATTTGACTTGAGAAAAGCCTTGAAAAGTTAATGCGAAAAGTGGAAATGGTACACGCAATTCTAGCTATCGACAGGGAGTTGAAATGATGCACTAAATACTGAATTAGTTTGTTGGAAGGCTTCGTGGATTTATGCGAAATATGTACCTTAAATTGAAATGAAAATAGTCCTACCAATCGAACTTTTTCAAGTATTGTTATAAATTATAACCTATGTGTTATTCTGATGTATAAGCTACATTATGGTAAAAGTTTCATTAAAATTCATTCAGTAGTTTTTGCGTGAAAGAGGAACAAACATCCATACATCCATCCATCCATCCATACAAACTTTCGCATATATAATAGTAGTAAGATATATATACATTAGGGTGGAGCGAAAAAAATGAATTTTTGATTTTCGTAAACGGGTACCTTTCATTTACTGTGAATGAGGCTAAGTAACAATTCTGTAAAATATTTCACTTTTGCGACGTTATCTTTAGTCGCGCATTTGGCCTAAAATTTTGAAATTTTTGATTTTTTTAAGATTTTTCAATTTTTTAAAAAAAATATTGCAAATGATAAAACTAGTGACGGGTGGTTATTAAATGGAAGAAAAAGGTTTGAAATATACAAAGAATTTCTTTAAACCATTTTAGTTTACGATTTCAGTCTGCACATTAGGCCCAATGTTAATCAAATTTTCTGATATTTTCAATATTGAGCAAACATTTTTATAATTTAATATTTCCTTCTCAATAATTACTTAAAGTGCCTTCAAAACATTTTCTTAATCATTTTGTTGTTTCTTTGAACTACTCAACTCTTTGCTTGCTCATTGAAATTACCCAGGACTCACCACGAGGAATAGCGTGGTGACTTTGGGTGCCACCCGCGCTCCTCTTTTGCTTCCAACCATAGAGTGCACATATTTACACTTCTTAGACAAGTCAGGAACAAAAAAGTGTTTCTTTGCGAAGGAAATTGTTTGCATTGGTTTTGATGGATGCTCTACAAAGACAGGAAAATACAAAGGTGTAATGCGGAAACTGGAAGAAAAACTTGGTAAACTTCTGTAATGGGATATTTGCCAATTACATTTAAATGGACTTAATTTGCGGCTTTTGGACCTACCAGTGAGACCTACCAGTGGACCAAAGTGATTTTTTGGGCCTGTTGGGACGAAGCTAAACAACATGTTATACTTTCAAATCAATTTAATATGAACCTATAGAGTTTCATTGATCAGATCGATGGTGACAATAAAAATGATTTAAGTTCTGAGCAACAGTAACTTCATGAGATGAGTAAGGTAGTTTTGACTGGAAACATATCCAAAAAATTATGAAATAGAAGTCCAAGAAAACTTTCCCAAACCAGATGGTTGACTACAGCAAACATAATCCTTAGACTGTAATTTTTAAAAGAGTTTAACATTCGCGGTAAAAGTGTCCTTGCCTTTTTAGGATGAAGTGCAGATGTTACTGATTTAGCTATGAATTTTAGTGAGATTATAAAGAGTCACATTTATTTCTCTTCAAAGAAGCAGAAAAATGTATTCACATCCATTCAAAACAATGTATACTTGGCACCCTAGAAATATGCTGTTATCGATATCAATATATACACTGCTCGACATTGAAAATGCAACACCAAGAAGGAGTGGTCAGAAATTGGTTAAATTTGGTAAGAAGACAGAGACAGCATGGAACAATAAGTGATATTTATTTCAAAATAAATAAGCAAAATTTAGAGCGAGGACGGCGTCGGCTCAGTAAGAAGTAGGACCACCGCGGACAGCGATGCACGAAGAAACACGTCTAGGCAAGGAGTCAATAAGCCTGCGAATGGTGTCCTGAGGGATGGCACTCCCTTCCCTTCCAACCATTTGCCACAGTTCGTCCTCTGAATGAGGCAGTGACAGGTTCTGCAAACGGCGTCCAATCACGTCCCACACATGTTCGATTGGTGACAAGTCAGGAGAGTATGGTGGCCAGGAAAGCATCTGTACACCTCGTAGAGCATGTTGGCTGATTCGAGCACTGTGAGGCCGGACGTTATCCTGTTGAAAAATTGCATTTGGCAGACCCTGAAGGTAGGGGATTGCCACCGGCTGCAGTACATTATCTACCTATCTTTGGGCCGTCATAGTGCCCCGAATACGAACTAGAGGTGATACGGAATTGTATGCAATAGCGCCCCAAACCATTATGCCACGTTGTCGCGCTGTGGGGCGTTCCACAGTTAGTGCCGGTTTCGATCTTTCTCCACGTCGACGCACACACGTATGCGATGACTATCGCTGGACAAACAGAAGCGGGATTCATCTGAGAACACTACGGTTTGCCATTCTGCCATCCACGTCACTCTGGTCCGCACCATTCCAAACGTTGGAGTCTGTGCTGTGAGGTCAATGGCAGTCTTCTTAGCGGGCGCCGTGATTGCAGGCCACGTGCAACCAGTCGACGGGAAATGGTTCTGGTCGACACTGGAACATCCAGGGTACCTTGCACGTGCTGCAGAATCGACGTACAAGCGACTTGCGGGTCTGCCACAGCTTGTCGGTGAATCCGTCGATCCAAGCGGTCTGACGTTACTCTGGCTGCACCTGCACCCCTCAATGTGGCTACATTTCCTCTTTCCAACCATCTCCGACACAGCCGATGCACAGTGCTTGCATCCATGTGGGTATCAGCTG